>APFE030257116.1:141667-154434 GCA_000404065.3 Pinus taeda
CTCTCCATCTAGGCTTTGGACGAATAGTCTCATCCATACATCATCTTCACTAATATCTAGATTATCAGCATAGCTATAGAATGATTCAAGATGTTCTTCAGCAGTAACCCCTTATGTCCCAATAAATTTAGGCATGTATTTATGATATTCTCCAGTAGGCATAGCATTCAAAAGAACGGGCAGTACTAGAGGTCCCTACCTAGCAGCTATAATTCTCTCCATTTTGGTGGGTGCTTGTGGGCCTACCATAGCTGTGGTGGCTAGAAGGGCACTGGAAGTCTGAATGACAGTGGGCTAAGGAGTGACTGATAAGACTAAAGGAACATGATGGGTAGGAGGTGAGGCTCCCTTTGGGCTCACAACAAAAGGAGAACCTAAAGAATCAGGAGCTTTATATATCTCTAAGATTTTTTCTTCACTGCTAGTATTAGATACTATACTCTCAACATGTATTTGTTCTATTGTAGGATTTTCTTGAAGATCTATAGAACATTGTTTAGGTTTACCTGAACCTGATGCTCCTCTCTAGAATGCCTTTCTTTCTTTGATGATCTTTTCAAGGTCAAGTACTGGGTCAGCTTGTGACTTCTGAGGATTTCTCCAAGTATGCCTTCCAAACTGAGCCAGAATTATGGAGTGGAGTCGCCAAGAGGTTCATCCTCCAGTAGAGTCACCAAATAGATGATTACAACCAGAATAGTGTCCAGATTTTGTCTGTCATCAAAACTGGATCTGTGTCGTCTCCTAGGGAAGCTGAGCTTCAATCTCCTCTCCCCGGCAATGGCGCCAATTATGTTATCACTCCAGAAAACTCTCCTAAGTTGCAGCTCGGAGATGCCTGGTAACATATAATCTTCAATATTGGTCTCTGAACTATTGGAATAAATAATGGTGTAGATCAAGCCGAATAACCACTTTGACTCTATTATTACTCAAGACATGCATGAACACCCTCAACCTACAAGGCTTTAGACCACCAATGCTCAATAGTTTGTAGATAAAGTGAATGAATGGAGAATAATAACCATACCAGCAGATACATACATAAACATATGATGGCCAGCTACAGAAATTAAATAAAACTTGCAAATCTAATACATCAACACAAAGATAAGATGACAGTTATCTGGCATTAGACACAAAAAAAACTTGAACGGCCTGTTCAAGTGCAAGCTTAGAACAAAAGACAAATTGGGATATTGAACATATGACAGCAAAAGAAGCTTGTATTACTGATGAATGAAGATGAGAAGCTTGAGTAGCAAAGTCTCTATAGTCTCCAGAAGTTGAACCTTGATTACATCCTACTTTCAGCTATTTATAGCTCTTTACAGTGCTCTCAAGCTTTTTAGGGCTCGAGGTGTCTTAATCTATCCCCGCTGTCTTTAACTGCCTGATTGCGTACAAGGACACAATTTTCCTTCCATCACAAAAACAGTAATTAATTCTGGCATAGCGATGCACTATTAGGTGGCTGGCTTGATTGTACCAGTGAGGCTCCATGACTGTTTAATTCTATTTGCTTGTATCGTGTTGTGTCCTTCCTCGTTCGACCATACTTTCTGTTAATTCAATTCAGTGACCTTACTGTCACAATACTGACAGAGTCAACCACCTTCCTCCTCGAGTAACTAGTAGGAAGTAGAGTATGAGGTGCATGGGCGGCTGGACGTGCTAATTAGGAAGAACAGAGTAATGGCAGGATGGCGGAGGACAAGCGAGTAGTTGTTGTATGAATTAAATCGGACGGACAGAGTAATGGCAGGATGGCAGGATGGGGAAGGACAAGCGGGAACTATCATGAACGAGGGCCGCTGGATCTGAAGAAATGGACGGAGGGGATCGATTGCATGAGACTTGTCGTCTTTGGCAGGAGTGGAAATGTCCAAGCCGTTGGATCTCGATGGACAGATCGAACGGCTATTGGGCAAAGGAGGTGCTCGGACAATACTGCACGGGGATGGTTTGGTTTGGGTGGTTATGGTTTTTATTGGGCGCTTATCGGGCGGGTAAGCGGTAAAGGGTGGAGTCCGCCTGATGCCACTCGCTGCATGCCACGTAGCAGAGGAGGAGAGAGAGAAACTGCTTTTATCAGGCAGGTACTCCTCTCACTAGTTGCTCGAGCGATAAGAGCGATAGCCGTTAGATCAAGCAGTAGTGATCTAACGGCAGAGATCGATCGAGCATGTCTCGTCGATTGGGTGAAGCATGGGCAGTCAGATCGGCAAGAGAGATCGACGGTGGAGGGACACGGAGGTATAGGATGTCCTCGAGAAATGTGTGGAGGGCGCATATGGGCGGAAAGATAAGGTTTTTGGGGGTTTGGGGTTAATTTATTTAGGGCTAAGGCAAAAGAGGGTTTTGTTATGAAGTGAGGGTTAGGTTAAGATATGAGCGGGAAAGAATGTAAGTGGAAGAGTGGGGAAAGTGGAGTGATGTCCCGTGTGGGGGCCCTTTCCAGGACAGCAAAGCAAACCATCTTCTTCCTTTAATCTTCAAACTAGCAGCACTGCACCTCAGGGCTAACAATACCCATTAATATTTTATTTTTCCTAAGTTTAGACTTACGAACTCCATTAAAAATATTAATTATTTTAATATCTCCCAAACCGGTTAGAATATGCCCAACCATTTCTGGGTCTTGGAGATCTCATGTGCTTTAGCCTCTCCACCAATTTTCATGGCTAGAGCACATCCGATGCTACGCCAAATCAACACTCCCTCTTAACGAGGACTGTGCTCTAGTAATACTCCACCCTGAGCATCACTCTGATTATACGGCACCAGTACCTGTGCTAATGCTAGGCCTCCCTGCCCAACATCCACTGCCACTACTGCATCCTGTATTGCTGCCCATGGCCCTGCCATTGCCACTACCATTGCTGCATCTGTACGACATCTCCCTCTACATTCGTGCTACTGCTGGTCCATCCTCGCAGCGTTACATCTGCACTGCATCCCCTCTCATCATGCTACATCGTGCTATTGCAAACTGCTAGTGCACTGCAACTCAGTTACTGAGAAGTAAGTAATTGATCCACCCAACTTTGACATCCCTGTTAAGCTAGAAACACTCTCGATGTTGAAGTCCCCTCTACCGCTAACAAGTGCTCCCTCTACTAACCTCTGTGTTGTTGCAACAATTCCCTGCATCTCGCACAGTTGCACAACTTTCTGCGCCATCCTGCACTAGTGCAACACTCCCATGCCTCTCACACTGTTACAACCTACTAGCCTCACGTTGTCCCGTGACTCCTGCACTGTAGCACTCTCTGCCGCTCCACCCGCATCTGACTCTACCAACATCCGCCAGTCCTGCTACTCCTCTTTGGGGCTCCCGTGGCAAGGTATAATCCAAGAGGTTGGGTACATCGAGGATCCTGCCCCTCATCGCCTGTAGTCCGTCTGACTACAACTCGATGTCTCCCCACTTTTTCTCAAGTGGTACATGAGCACTCATGGCACAATTGTCCTCCTCCTCGACTTCTTTTTCTGCGTTTGCAGGCACTGCCTTCAAGTCCGAAACCTCTCCCTTACTCTTCTTCCTAGGACACTGGTTCACAAAATGACCCAATACCCCACAACGGAAGCACTTGACCTTGGAGAGGTCCTTCTTCCTCTTCTCCTGCCTTCCCACAGATGCTAGAGCTGAATCCTCTTCTTCCTCCTTAATTCTGACCCCTTTGCTGCTACTCCCCACCTTGGTCAGTCGTCTGATCTCTTCTTGATGAAGAGTCGCCCACAGTTCTTCCCAATCTAGAATACTCATTCTGCCCAGTATGCTCTGGAAAAATTACCCTCCCAATCCTCGAAAACTGCGTTTAGTGTGGTCCTCACCATCAATCCCTCATCCGGCATGGCCCCTATGGAAGTTAGCTAGTCACGGATCTCCTTCAAGCGACCGAGGAAGACATCTATCTGCTCTCCCTTCCGCATCTGGTATGCCCTTAGCTGAGTCTCCAGGAGCATCTTCTTCTGCACAGAAGTATGCTGGTACAATGTCTTCAAGGCATCCCACATCTCCTTTGTTGTTTCCTTCTCGACAATATGTGGTACCACATGATCCTTGACTGCATCAAGGATGATGCACTTCGCCTTCGCCATTGCCTCCTCATACCTTTCATTAGCTATCGGGTCAACTAGGACAGCTATTACTCTCATGATGAAGCCCTTGAGGCGATGTCTGTCTAGAATGGACAAGATCCTGGCCTTCCAGGCCATAAAGTTGGACGCTCTGTCCATCCTATCCTGATCTCTCAACCCATTCACGGCCATCTCGCTGCTCTTCTTTCGACTTCTCCGAACTTCTCTACTTCCCTCCTGGAAGTCCTCTGTTCAACCCCTACTGAGTCTCTCAACTTCCCGTCTGGAAGTTCTCGGTTCGACTCCCTCTGAGTTTCAATTTCCCTTTTGGAAATCCCTTTGCCAATGACAAGTTGCCCCACTCCGATTGTCTGTGCAACTGCACCACTGATCTGGATTCCTTAGCTAAAAATCTGCCTCGGCAGCAACTCCCTCCAACTTGGTCTTGCCCTATTAGGTACTGTTCTGACTGCAGTACCCCACCAGCTTCGCTTCGCAAATTACCCACAGCCTCTTATACCCCAGCAACTGAAGGATTGAGCCACTTGGCTCTACGTAATCCCGACACCGGCAAATCAACTCCCCCAGCCAACTGCGTCAGCCCTCTTGGCCTTTGCGTGAGCCTGATACTACCTCCCTTAGCCTTTGCATTACTTTTCTCTGGCCCAGAATGATGATGCAGTCCCTCTGCGTCACTCCTTCCTCTGTCGCCGTTTGCAAGGATCAACTCTATCACTCGAGACAGCTGAATCTGCTGCAAATGCTCTACTCGGTTGATGCCTTCAGTTTTCCTGTGATCTACAACCACGCTCTGATACCATGTTGGAATTTCTAAGTTTAACCCGTTAGAAATTCTTCCTGTACTAACTGGTTTATTTCATCCTACTTGCGTAATTACTTAACAAGTTATTTACCATGTAAATACTGAAAATAAACACAAGTACAGTAACAACATCTACAGAACATCAACTGAAAGAAAACAAGCACACAAGTGACACCGTTATTTTTGGACCAATGTCCCTAGAGAAACCTAATGTGGGAAAATCGATGTAGCTATTCAAAGGGTTATATTATTATGCAGTTTATCAGAGTACAACTGGGTGCCTAAACTGGCTCACCCAACAGAGAAAATATACGACAGCAATACCTCTATATTCGGAAACAGGTATTCAGAAACCCTGTCCCATGAAACCCTCTTCGGCACAACTGAAGCTCAACACTAGCCCTCCTAGCCTCTGCGTCAGCGTCCTGCTGACCTCCATTAGCCCCAGGACTCTCTGCGTCAGGCCCTCTGAGGCACTATGTAGCCTATGGGAGCCTCTGCGTCACTCCCTCTTCCCTTTGCGTGGATGATGCAATCTCTTTGGGCTTTGTGTTGCCTCTCCCGGGCTCTGCATAGCCTGGACTGATTGCTACTCTGGCTCTCTTCGCTTTTGTGTTGGTATCCCAGTATTGTCCCTGCCTTTGCCTCATACTCATTGTCCCTTGTTGTTGATCACTGATTCAACTTTGCTTACCAACCCCGCTCTAGCAAAATGAATGACTGATCACTCTGGTGTGTTCTCCAACTGACCCTCAAGCCTCTTATACTTTTCTCGTTGGTCCATCAATGGCCAAGATTAAAAATCTAATCAACAGCTAAGATCAGATTTGGCTTGATCAATGACTTTTGGAAGCTTCTAACCTAGTTTTATATTAATACCCATTAATATTTTATTTTTCCTAAGTTTAGACTTAGGAACTCCATTAAAAATATTAATTATTTTAATATCTTCCAAACCTATTAGAATCTGCCCAAACCATTTCTGGGTCTTGGAGATCTCATGTGCTTTAGCCTCTCCACCATTTTCATGGCTAGAGCACCTCTGATGCTACCCCAAATCAACAGTTATAGATGTTTTGCAAAATACCAAGCCCATTTATCGCATTATTCATTTTGCAAATACAGATGCACCAATGATTGGGGAGGTGTATGAGCAGATGGATAACATGTTGGGGAAAATAAAAGATATTGTTTAGCCAAAAGATCCCAATTTGTAAAATCATATTTTCAATTTTGTGTGCACAGTGGGATAAACTTAAAGTTACACAACATGCCTTGGCATATATCCTTGTGCCACAACACTACTCTCCACCTTGGTTGGGCAAACCTACACCTAGGGGTGGGGTTAGGACCAAACCCCTTACAGATCCAGAGTTACAAAACGGTTATATTACAACATTTGACAAGGTAGTCCATGGCAAGGAGGAGTGCTAAATTGTGTGGAGAATTAGGCAAATACTTCACTAGCACTAGAGTGTTTGGTTCTTTGCATGCAATGGAAGATATGGATAGATTGGATGCTATAACATGGTGGGACATGTATGGCGTCAAGGGACTCTTGGAAAAATTGGCAAAAAAAGTGCTTTCACAGTTTGTAAATACTTCTTCTAGCAAAAGAGATACTGGAGCACCTATAGCTTCATCCATAATGTGAGAAGAATCACCCTGAATGAAAACCGGGAAAAAAGTTTGGTTTTTGTGCACTACAACTTGAGGTTGTTGACACATTATTGTGAGTGGGCTCACGCTGATATATCATATCTGACTTGGGACAAAAACCCAAAGAAAGATAATTTGGAGGATGGATCTATACATCTAGAAGAATTTGAAACAAAACTTTTGAAATATGATGATGAAGCAAGTGCAACAGCAGTAGCCATGCCACCCCAATCATCCAGTACCAATGTTTCAGTTCCACAAGCTTTGTTGCCGCCACCTCCATCTACATCCTCACATGAGGTTATGTGCCTTCTGGTTCTGGTTTTGGACATGGTCATTCGAATATGCGGGAGAAGATTCCCAGTAGACCACAAGCTTCTCATAAATTAGACATTTCTTGTGGCAAGAGGCCCAAGCAATAGATAATAGATTTACTTTTCTTTTCTCGTTTCTAGTAGTTTCAACTTTTTATAACTACTGTCTCTTTCATATTTATTATGATATTGTTTGTAAACAATATAGGGCAATTTATGTTTGAACTTTGAAGATGGCAATTATAACTCATTGGAAATGAATTATGAATACGATGCTTCGTGAAAGTTGAAAGTTGAAACATTTCATTTCATGTTAGATATTCTTTGTTATAGTTTGGTTACTTGGTAATGGTAATGGTGACAAGTACAAATTTAGTGATCAATGATGACAAATGTTATATATTGAATTTTGAAAGCTTGAAACTTTAAGATTTATGAATCTTCAATCATGAGACTCAATATGTTGTATGTTACTAACTAGTGGACGTGGTTGATGAGGATTATAACTTCTAGATGATTGATGTTATATGGTTTAATCCATGTTTTGATGCTTTTATATCTAATTCATCATTCTACATTCTTTTGTTGACATATATGCATCAAAATATATAAAAATATATATTATATAAAAATTATAAAATATATATTATATAAAAATTCACTCCTGACCCGGGAGCTTTTGAAAATGTTGCTCCCCACTCCTGCTTCTGCTTCCGCTTCCGCTCTTGCTCCAAGAAACCCTGACCTAGAGTCAATTAATCCCCTTTATCCTTTTTATTTACTAGTTAGGTGGTTGCACAACCTAATTGACCTAACTTCACTGCCAACCAATGACTCCTTGTCATCCATTAACATTAAAATCAACATTACATTATACATTATAATATAAAACTCATATGTCAACAAGTGTTACTTATTCTAACAACATCGCCTGAAATGATTAGCTTATATTGATATGGTGTCTGTGTATCGTCTAAAATTATTGGCTTAAATTGATATAATGATTATGTATCGTCTTCAATTCATTGTAGACCCATACTATCCTAGAGACATTAATCTCAAAACAGAAAAACATGAAATACTTATCAAAACTCTTCAATAATCCATTAAGCTTTGCCAACATATCCATCTAATCAATTCACTAGTCAACTCCATATTTAATCAACAAAAATTCTATCCTTCGTTATTATAAAGCTAAAAGAATTTTTTACTTCTGTTCGAATAAAATATTGCAAGATATAAATCCATTTTGTCAACCAAATGCATACCTTAAACCATCTGCTGCACTTCTAATAGAAAGTTTATTGCCAAGCTCACTTCTAAGATCAGAATGTGCATCAGCTCGAACACCCTGCGATGCATTGTGAAAAGACAAGAATGGTTAGCAAATGAGTTAGACGTATATGCAAATTCACATTGTTAAAAACCCCTTAGTTTAAAGTTAATTAGATGTCATACTTATCTTGTGATATAAGATGAATAGAGTAGATACTTATTACAGGTCAAATTTTGTAATTACAGCTTAACATTGGAGTTTAACTTAGGAACTTTATATTGTAATAAAGTCAGTTTTTTGGGCAAGAAAAATCAGGTGGGAAAACTATCAAGTACTTCCCCGCGTTCACGTATGGTTGTTGGAAACACTAAGAGGGGGGGTGAATCAATGTTTCTTTTCAATTGTTATTTTTACCAGTTAGATCACTTATAATTAGAACACAAAATGAACAATAAGAATAAATACTTTTATTAATCTCTTCTTTACAATAAATTCAATAGAATAATGTGTAGAACTCCAACCCTAGATGAAGACACCAATCTTCAATCTCCCAGGCTCCAACCTGTAGTTTGCCAAGCACCGACTTGGACTTCCCAAGGTTCCAACTTTGTCACTTTGAAGCACCAACCTCTAGGGCTCCAACCCTATCTCTAGTACAGGCTCCAACCTAGTCTCTTGAGGACTCCTACCCTCCAGGGGTCCAACCCTATCTTCCAAGGCACCAACCTTGTAATAGGCCAAATTTGCAGGCCTGCCACAGAGCCAAAATATCAGGCCTTTTTAAGGCTGAAATTGCAGTTACAAGAGGCCGAGACTGCAGGCTGAGATTAGCCTCTTTTACAGATCCTCAATGCAAGATTTTCCCAACAAAAACTTTACTAAATTTCGTTCTTCTTATCCTCCTTCTTTTCTGCTCTTCTTTTTATCTTCACCTCAGATCCAAATCATATCTTCTATGCTTGACTGAAAATTCTGAGCTGAAATGGACGAGTTCAGGTTATATTTATAGTTGTTGGAGTCTATGAAGAGACGTGACCATTGGTTCAATGAGACAACATGAAAGTCGACCTATGCATTGAATACTGAAGCCGACCCATGCCATTGTATATTTAAATTGATTAAAAAATTGCAGAAACAATCTCTTGTATCTTCTCTATCCCTTTGCTCATGTCAATAACATTTGTGGCATAATGATTGTCTTTGGTTTGTGTGTACTTTTCAACAAATTGCCTGCCAATTAAAGCTTTGAGTAATGCAGCCTTCAACAATGTAAATCTATTGAAGGTCACTTAATTAACTTCTTAGGATTTATGAGTATATTTTCATTGTCTATCCTTAATGCAGAGTTTTGATTTGTGATTGGTTTTGGAGTCCAGTGAAGCAGCTTGCTTATAGCCTTTTGGAATTGTTGTTGATTGCTACCTTGCAGAAAGTTGTCCTTGTAACACACATGGCTAAAAATATAGTGGCATTTGCCATCCAATTAACCAACCTGTCTTCTTTGTAAACGTCATTCTTTGGTTATGGAAAAACTTAGGTGTGAACAATATAGGATGCTATTCAGATAAAAAAAAAAATAAGATCACAGCTCCCAAAACATTTTTCTCCATTGAATCTATGTAGTTACCTCCCTTTTTTTTGCAGCTGTCATAACACATGGAACCTCAAAGCCACTCTTTTTTGTATGTGTGGCAACAGAACGTTTAGTCTCTTTTTTGTATGTGTGGCAACAGAACGTTTAGTCTCTTTTTTGTGTGTGGCAACAAACATTTAGGTTATCTTCAACAGTGCCCTTGTCCCATACACCTAGTGCTGCTTGTGACAAGTCATACACTTCAACAATTTTAGGACTTGCCACCCAATCTACTAGGGTTTGTCATCATATACATTCTTCATCTAGGGATGCCTAGGGTTTTATCCATCTTAAGAATGCTATATTGACATCAATGAAAACTTTGACCAACAATGGTGACCAATGCAAACCCATTGGGTATTGGTTACAACCTTGACCTGCCAGGGACATCAAGTAAGGCACACAATGAAGGCAAGGAATGAACCTTGAGGCCTCCTACATGAAGCTCAAAGAACTCAACCACTAGAGCTAGCTCACCTAGCTAGTAATAAAGTCATGTTATAATATAAAGTTATGACAACTTATAAATAATTAATTCACATGTTAATAATTAGGTCATGCGTAAGTAACTTACACCTCTCGCTTGGCACTTGTTACCCACCAAATGTGGGTAACCAATTGGAGAAAAAATTATGCTCCTTTGACAGCCAACCAGGCAACAGCCCTATGATGGCCCACAAATAGCTTTACATTAGAGCACTCCATTTATGCTCTAGTTAATGCTCTCTTTCATCTGACATACTTCTTGAAGGAAGGTAGGTCATCTGTCAGAAGGCACACTAACCATTCTTGTACTTATGTGCTTTCATTTAATGTTCAGACCAAGCTAGAAAATTGATCACTCTTGATTGTACCCTTGTTCCAATGCTGCACCTGGCAGGTTATCCCTAGCTTCTAGTCCAATGTGACCTCCCCTGAGCACTAATAGGAGGCACTGATTGAAGTAGAATTCCCAAGGCATTCCATACTAACCACATTCCATGTTTCCTTTATTATCCACATCCATTCTTTGTGTAGATTATCAGTTGTCACTAGGACTAGCATCTTATATCTCGTCTTTGAGTCGGGGCCTAAAAACTTGCCCTAAGAGGTTGATGCAATTGAAATAATGACAAAAGCATATATAGCAATGTTGCAAACATCGACATCAGGATAAAATTGGCAATGGTCTAGAAAACCAAAAAATTATAGAAATCGAGAAAATATTGGCAAACATTAGCTAGGCCAAAAAATCACGATTTCGCTATTTTTTCACAATAACATCAAGATCTTTGCAACACTGATATATAGCCACAACTAAAGGAAAGAAAAATGCAAAAGATGGTTTGGACTTAGTAAGCACGCGGGAAAAAGCCTAGCATGAGCTAGATCTACTTCCTTCATTAGTTATCACCCAAATCCTCAACATTTCATGCTACATCTAAAAAAAACTCTTGAATGTCTGAACCCCAATAAGCAAGAAACTGTTGATTTGTGGTAGGATCGGATGTTCTCTAGCCATGAAAATTGGTGGAGAGGCTAAAACACATGAGATATCCAAGACCCATAAATGGTTTGGAAAAATTCCACCCGGTTAGAGAGATATTAAAATAATTAATATTTTTAATGGCGTTCCTAAGTCTAAACTTAGGAAAATTAAAATATTAATGGATATTAATATAAAACTGGGTGAGAATGTTCTAAATGACATGGATCAAGCCAAATCTAATCTTAATTGTTCATTAGAGACTTAATCTCGGACATTGAAGACTCAACAAGAAAAGTATAAGAGGAGGCTTGAGGGTCAGTTGGAGACACACCAAGATTGATCAGTCAGTTTGATTTTTTGGAGCGGGGTTTGCTGAGAAAATTTGAACAAGTGACCTGAGTTGCAACAAGGGGCAGTGAGTACATAGCAGAGAGGCTGTAAAGAATAAAATATATAAATAATATAAATATAATGTAAAAGATAATAATCATAAATAATAGTTAAGTTAAGCTAATAATTAGGTTGAAGAGGCATGTCTAATAGGACATGACTCTAGATGAAGAGACACTTGTGTGATATATAAGCAAGCTTCTTGTTCTCATTGTAAGTCATTATCATTCATTATTATTCACATATTTAATATATTATTTATATCCTTAATGGATAATTTCATATTCCAAGTCTTTTGGAGTAATTAATCTTTAGAAGGAACTTTGTTCACTTCATTTGGTATCAAAGCCACGGTTGGCTGATCACAAGGCCTTTGGCTATCAACCTATCATCAACCTTGTTGCTGTCATAATTGAAGCGTTTCGCTATATATTGGGAGATTCTCCATTTTTTAGGTCTTTGGCCATTTGCTACTAATTAAAAAAAAATAATAAAGAATAAAGAAGAAAGGTATATAAAAAAAAGAAAAGAAAAGAAAGGAAATAATATATTCTGAACAAACAAAAAAAAGTGAAAAAATATATATATATATATAAATGTTTTACATTATTGATAAAAAGTGCACAATAAAGATAAGCGGGAACCTTTTCAAGTATATTTAAGACTTTTTACGTGGAGAAGCACGTGGTTTTAGAAACCAGTGGTACGTTTTACATTTTACGTGGAGAACATTAACCGAGGTTTTGAAAACAACCCATGGTAATTGCCCATGGTATTTTAAAAAGTTAAAAAAAACGAAAGGAATACGTTTTACTTTTTACGTGGAGAACATTTACTTTTTTTACACGGAGAACATTTTAATGGAGGTTTTAAAAACAGCCCATGGTATTTTAAAAGTTAAAGAAAAAAGAAAGATACAAAAGCTCTTACGTGAGAGGTAAATATTACATTTACAGGAGGTTTTAAAAACAACCCATGGTAATAGCCCATGGTATTTTAAAAGTAAAATATATTTTGATAACATTGGAGAAAAAAGGTGTGATCTAAATAATTTTAATCGTTCAAATCTAAAGATTGTGACCATACCAAGAGTCGTGCCTCATCCAAATTTTCCAAGAAAA
>APFE030257118.1:0-18430 GCA_000404065.3 Pinus taeda
ATCAGATCTGTATGATGTAGTTGATGTATATCATGAGATATTTCAGGAGCCAACAGGTTTGCCTCCTAAGAGGGAGATTCAGCATGAAATCCATTTGCATCCATATTTTCCTCTTCCAAACATAGGCATGTACTGCATGTCTATTATGGAGAATGCTGAAATAAAGAAGCAAATCAAGGACTTGTTGGACAAGGGTTTCATAAGGCCAAGTACTTCACCATGTGGGTCATTGATTGTACTAATTCCAAAGAAAGATGGCACTTGGCGTATGAGTGTTGATTTCAGGGCCTTGAACAAGATAACGGTAAAGAATCGTTACCCACTTCCAAGGATAGATGATTTGTTAGACCAGCTGAAAGATGCTCGATATTCACTAAGTTAGACTTGCGCAGTGGATATCATCAAGTAAGAATTGAAGAAAGTGACATTTGGAAGACAACGTTTAAAAGCAAACAAGGACTCTTTGAATGGCTTGTGATGCCGTTTGGTTTGTGCAATGCACCTGCAACTTTCATGCGGGTAATGGATGATGTCTTGCGTCCTTTTCTTGATGATTTCATTATTGTCTACTTAGATGACATCTTAATTTTCAGCAAGTCTAGAGAAGATCATGTCATGCATGTTAGGAAAGTACTTGATGTTTTGAAGAAGAATCAATTATTTCTTAAAATGTCAAAGTGTGAATTTGGAAAGACTTCTTTGGTTTATTTGGGAAACATAGTAGGAGGAGGTGCTTTGAGAATTGATCCTGCTAAAATAGAGGCTATTGTGAATTGGCCTGCTCCCAAATCCATAATAGAGGTAAGAAGTTTTTTGGGTGTAGCTCAATATTGGAGGAAGTTCATCTCTAACTTCTCTTCTATAGCAGCTCCTATACATGCAGTGACAAGTGTGAAGCGTGCTTTCCAGCAAGCAGCAAAAAGCTTTTGAATCTTTGAAAGAGAAGATTAGTTCATCTCCGGTCCTTGCATTACTGGATTTGAGACAGCCATTTGAGATACAAACCGATGTTAGTGATTATGCCATAGGTGTATTTCTTCTACAGCATGGTAAGCCTATTGCTTTTCATTTTGAAACTTTTAATGGTGCTGTTGTAAATTATCCTACCTATGATAAGGAGTTGTATGCATTGGTACAAAGCGTCAAAAAGTGGAAACACTATTTGATGGGCAAAGAAAATGTTATACATACCGACCATCAGCCCTTACAGTACTTGCAATCACAAAGCAAGTTACAACAGTCACGACACTTCAAATGGATGGGCTTCTTGCAACAGTTCCATTTGGTAATAAGGTACAAGAAAGGTACTTTGAATAAAGTTGCTGATATGCTTTCAAGGCCTATTATTGGTGCTATTAATTTACTTAAGAATGATTCCATTGTACATGATAGTTACATAGAACAATATGCATCTGATGATGACTTTAAAGATGTGTATGCTAGCTTGAGTAAAGGGAATCATGTAGAGGAAAATGACTATCACATGCATAACAATTTGCTGTTTCATTTGGGAAAGTTGTGTATACCACAGGGGGAGAGAATAAATGTCATAAGAGAAGCTCATTCTTCTCTTATTTCTGGCCATTTTGGTGTAAGCAAAACAGATGCACATCTACATAGGTATTGCTATTGGCCTCGCATGGTAGATTCTGTTTCAAGGTTCATAAGAGGTTGTTCATTATGTGCTACAAGCAAGCCTATTCATAGGAAGCTTGGCTTGTATACTCCTTTGCCGGTACCTTCTAGACCATGGAGAGCATCTCTATGGATTTTGTAGGAGGTTTGCCAAAATCTAGAAAGCAGCATGATTATTTATATGTAGTAGTTGATCGTTTTAGCAAAATGTGTATACTTATGGCTTGTAAGAAAACTATAACTGCTGAACAAACTGCTGAATTATTTTTTAATCATGTATGGATTCACTTTGGTTTGCCTACTTCCATTATTAGTGACAGGGATTCTAGATTTGTGGGGAATTTTTGGTCCAACCTATGGGAGATGATGGACACAAATTTGAAGAAAAATACTACTTTCCATCCGCAAATAGATGGAAAAACCGAAGTTGTGAACAGAACCATTGTGAACCTCTTGAGAGGATATTGCAGCAAGCATCCCAAGCTTTGGGATGAACATTTGCACTACATACAACATGCTTACAACCGTGCCAAGCACTCTTCCACAAACACCTCACCGTTTGAAGCTTGTTTTGGTTACTTGCCAAAATTGCCTCTTGATTTCATTCTTGAGAAAGTTGTTTCCATTGAGGGACATAGTGATATTGACAAAGCTCATTCATTCATTGAAATAATTCAGAAAATACATCAGCAAATTCAAGAACAGCTTGAGAAGAGTCAAGGCAAGTACAAGGAAAGACAAGGCAAGCATAGAGTCGATCACAAGTTTCAAGAAGGGGATGAGGTATGGTTGTACATTAGTAAGGAAAGGATGCAAGGAGAAGGTAAAAAGCTTAAGCCTATTCATTATGGTCCATTCAAAATCCTCAAGAAGGTTGGAAATAATGCTTTTCAATTAGATTTTCCTTCCTACATGCAAATGTATTCTGTTGTTAATGTGGAGAACTTATGTTTGTATGAACCTCCTTTGATCGCTGATCATGAAAGCGTTGTTTAGCTGCCATCTATAGAAGATTTCTCGCCAGAATTTTTAAATGACCTAAAAGAAGATACAATCCTTGACAGAAGGACACACACTTCAAGGAGGGGCAATGTAGATTATGTTCGGGTTGGTTTCAAAGGCAACAAACCAAACAAGGAAAAGTGGATGGAGGTGGATAGAGTGAGAGCATTGTACCCTCACCTCTTTAACAAGTAGTTGAAGGCTTTTGGGGTCCAAAAGCTTCCCAATGGGGAGGCGTGATCAGGGGCTCATGTCCCAAGTGTCGTAAAATGCTCAAAATTGAAAGTGATTAGAACTACCTCAAACCTAAATTAATGGATAGATCTCTTCCTCCTAATTACGGCACCGCAAACAGTTCGAAAAACAGTCGCCATATGTGAAAGTTACGTCAAAAACAAAATCGCCCAATAACCCTTAAATTTTGAATTTTCAAAAAAAATTAAACAGGAATATTCCACAGAATATCCTGGGAATATTCCATGGAGTATTTCTTTGGGCGGACCAATTAGAAGCCACCATGTGGCAAGCCTGGAGGCCGCCACGTGGCTCAGGTGATGTCAGCACAAGGGGGTGTGCGTTTCTTTTTAAAAATTGGTGGGGTTGTAAATTGAACCCACGACCTACCTTCAAAGAATTCAATGCCTTACCGTTAGGCCCTTGAGGCGCTTTGTGCTCTATTGGCGGAAAAAAATATTTAAAAATTTTAAACTGTTGCATTGGCGGGAATGAAAGGGGCCAGCCCCTAAGGGCCAGCCCTGCCTCCATATGAACTCCGCCCTGGAACCGTGGACCAAACCTAACCGTCGGCACAAAATCCGAGGCAAACCACCAGCCGGGATTTGCGGTCACATGCGGAATTTTTGGGCAGTTAAGTAATAGTCCAGTTGGTGGATTTTTTGGCGGTGGCACCAAATTTGGCGGACGCCCCAAATTTGGCGGAGCTAACTGGTGCCAACTACAGTTAGCTAGAGTTCTTGTAGGCTAAACTTGAGGGAATCATTAATGGGCCATAACTTTGGCTAGGAAAGGCAGTTTTGGATGAATTGATTTTTTTCTTTTGGATATTTTCAACATTCTGAAGCCATTGGCATAGGTCTTTCAGCCATCAGAGGTCATTTGCATAGGTTTTGGAGCCATGGAATTTCTAGGTGCCACCAGGGCCCAGCATTGAGAGAACTGTATCAGGTTGCAGGTATCCATTGGAGGTGAACCAGCAGTCAATCCTGAAGGATTCATGTGTTCGGAATCCATTTTTATAGTCTATTCCACCTGTACAGACATCTATTCAGCTATAATTTCATTTTGAGCATTTAATTAAAACGAGGACAGGCCCATTTGGGAGCCTTGGACCCAACAGACGTAGCCCAGGAGGGGTGAACTGCTTCATCAACTTCTTTTGCATATGTGGTTGATATTTTTTGCAGAACAAATTCGTTTTAATGTGTTAAACAGTAAAAGGAAATAATTATGCTATGCTTGAATGGATCATGAATAGCTGAAAATTTCATTTGTTTCTTTACTGCAAGACATGGGCATCTTTTAAACATGTTTACTACTGAATTGAATACCTTGCAAACCTTTTTCAAGTAGTTTCAAATTCAGATCAAATATCCTCAGAAATATACCACCAATCTAGCATTAATGATCCAAATATGGGGGATTGGTCAGATTTGAATTCAAAATGCCCTATAAATTACAAGTGGTTGCCCAGTGAAAAACACTTGGCATTTTGATAATTGAGTTGTTGCACTCTCAGGAGCACATGAACCATGAATTCTTTGAAGCTCTGATAGCTAGTTCAACATTTGAGAAATTACCAAAGTAGACATAAGAAATGTTGTATAGCGTCAGGCTGACACCTGCAGAAGCTATGGACACTGAAGAAGTGACAGCCAAGGGGTTTGTAGTGGAGGTTGTTAAGGAGGCAGGGGAAGCTGCTCCAAAGGTTTCTGAGGAATTAGTTGAAGTTCCCAAACCACCACGGACACCTAGACCAAAGCTGACCCCAACCAAGGAGAGTACGAAGGACAAAAAGGGCAAGCAGGCTGTAAAACTAGTACACATGTCACCAAGAAGGAACCCACCAAAGGACAAGCCCACCGCATAGGAAAAGGGCAAAGCCATTAACCTGGAGCCAGAGGAGGAAGAAATTGAGGACATCCTGATGGATGATGAGGACTTGGGGGTAGAAGTGGAGGAAGTTGAAGTCCAAGGTGCTGACCCTATCACTAAGTTGCCCGAGTACGTCCCTCTACGTAAGGGCAAGACCAAGGTTCCAAAGGAAATTGATGAGGGCAAGATCCCCTTGCAAACCCCTTTGCTGCCCGACGAGATTGTCTTTGAAGGACCGCGCTTGGGGCAGGTTCCTCTGTTAAAACTGGAAGATTGGGACTTATTTGACCATGATAAGTTCTCACACCTAGCGACAGGGAAGCTAATGCACCACATTATTGACACAACCACTGAGATGACCGCATTGGAACTGCGGAAGTGGTTTAGAGGAGTAGACAAGGTAGGTCTGCTCGACTTGCTATGGGTGATGCGTTACAATCACACCTCAATTATAGTATTGGTCATCAAGTGGCTGCTATTCTTGGTGCACAATGGTTGTTTGTGGCTGGAGGAGCCAATATCCATCACCGAAAAATTGATCCATAGGATCACACATCTGCCCTACACAGGAGAAAACTCGGCCATGATGTTTGGTGAAAAAGGTGCTGACCAAGTCCTCACGGAGGCCATGAAGGAGAAATTCAAGCTCGTAAAGAAGCCGTGAGGCTATGCCATCTAATGTATCACTAACCCTACGGTCAAGGAGGCCATGCAGATTTTGGAAGGAAAGGTTATGAGGAAGTGTCATGCAGATGAAGTGTCAACACCAGTCATTGCTCTTACAGCCCAATGCGCCGAAGGAGTCCATTTCAATTTGGTGCACTATCTCTGTAGTGAGTTCCTTGTGAACTGCCACAAGGAACAGGAGCTCAGTAAGACCTTCCACTATGCGTGGCTCTTGCTGTCTATTGTGTTGGTAGCATGGGAGCTGATAGAAGACAGTAAATTCCCCTCGGTCATGTTAGACCTTCCAAAAGCAACAAAGTATGCTTTTCTATGGGTGAGCAAGGATTCTCAGCACGTCAAAGATAGCAAGTTTTTCTGGATCGTGATGGAGATGAGCATCAGCATGGCTATCAATCACAAACCATGGTTATCACCTACTGTGTTTGCCAACCTGCAGGGGTGTGCGGAGTTCAAGGGAGACTTTCACCATGTGTTGATTAGGACACGAAAGGACCCTGCACAGATATTGTATGACTTGCCTTACTTGGAAACGGATGATGCAATTGTTGTAGTGCTTGATCGCTGGTTGGAAAAGTAGTGCAGTAGCTTAGGCTTGGCGGTGGGGGTGAGAAAGTCTTCCATGTAGTGCAAAAAGGAGGAGGCCAAGCTCCAAATGGCGTAGCTGGCCGAGAAGAGGAGGAAAGAGATCGCTGACAAGGCCTAGGCAGAGCTTGATACCACCCAGCAGACAGAAAAGAAGATAGTCAAAACATAGCAGGGCTTTGACAAAGGAATGAGGTCGCCTTCGCTCGACACAAAGGAAGAAACAGATCAGCAAACAGAGCAGCACGATGTGGACCCACAGGAGATGTTGCCCCACATCAAGTACCCAAGGAAACAAGAGAAAGGAGGGTTGAGGGTGATTTGCATGACTTTGGAGACATGGTAAGGAATGTCACGGTGGAGGCACTGCAGTAGTTCAAGAAGCAACATCAACTACTATTGGGGGCCATCTAGATAGGTCTGCAAGAGCTAGAGACCCGTGCATCACATGCTGGCACAGTGTCCACCAGCCTCGCTATCGAAACTTTAGAAGCTGTTGGGATGCTACATGAAAAGGTCTCGAGCGTAATAGTGCTACCAGATGGAGCACTGACCACGGAGAATGAGGTTGATAGGCTCATTGTCAGCACCCTCAAGGGAGTGGGGTTGAACTTGGCAGTGCTCCTTGGCGAGGTGCTCCACCTATTGCAGGATGGAGTGATTGTAGAGTTGAGGGCCCGTGAACACCATGCTCTACAGGTGATCAATGAGCAGAGGATTAATAATGAAATGATGGCCCTATAGTGAGTCTCTGACATCATCACCGTGATCAAGGTAATTGAATGAAACAAGTGTATAATTTAGGTCATGGAGGAGTCATGCCGAATGGTCCCCGATTTGACCATTCCTAAGGAAGAACCAGTTGAGGTGCGCTTCCGCAAGCTTGCTACAAGGGTGCGTAATGCTCACACAGAGATGGCTAGGGTTGAGCTGGAGTTGAACCAACAGATTGCAGATCTACAGTTGAAGGCCCAGCCTTCAACTCCACTAGAAGTAAAGGAGCAGCGTACAACCATTGTCATAGAGGTGATAGAAGTAGTAGATAGTGCAGTAGCAGACTGCACACAACTTTTTGAAAAAACACTCGAGGTCTTGACGAGCCTGCAGGAGGACCCTAATGTACAATGGTTGGAGACAAAAGCACGAGAACTGCAGCAATGCTATGACAAAGTAAAAGGCACAGCATCAACCATCGCTCTCATGCAGAGACTGTCAAAGCTACAGGAGGCCAAACAATTGAAATAATAAGTAGATGCAACACAACACAAAGAGGCAGTGCTAAAGGCACGATTGAAGCCGTGGTTGGATGAGGCTTACTCAGTCACGACCTCTATTGAAGGAAAGATTGTGAATCTGCAAGAAACTTAGCAGAATCTTCAGGCCGATAGTTCAGGACCAACGACTGAGCAGTTGGTTGAAGAAGCGAAGCTGGCGACTGCACAATGCATTTCCTAGGTTGCGGTCATACAGGTTGAGTTGGGAGATCTTCACACTAAGGTTTCTGCACTCGTAGAGTGACTCAAGGACGATTCACCATGTTTGTGTTGGGGGTCTGTTGGGAATGGGTTCCCCCAAGGATAGTTTTGGGGCTAAAATCCCATGTTTTGGGTCATTTTTGTAATAAAGTGTTAAAGTCTCCACATTTTGTGGTCGCGGAGTGCCAAGGTGTCAAGAGTCATAAAGGGTTGTCTGCCCTTATTATGTAAAGAGTAAATTCAGTTGTAAGTAAGTAAGCTCTAAGTAGTCCTAAGTCTTGAGTGAGTAAACAAGTCTGGGAGTCTTGGTAGGGAAGTCTAAGTGTTTTGGATCTTAGCATAGGTAGAGGATCTGCAGCTGAGTGCGCAAAGGCCTAGGGTGGAAGTGCGCAGATGAGTGCGCAGACCTTTGCAGCTATGTGCACAGGGTGGATAGAGTCTATATCAAACCGAAGATATCAATAAAGAGAAGTATTCTACAAATTCTTTTTATTTATTTCCTGTTAATGCATCTAGTTATATTGCATTTTGGGTTTAATTTACAATGTTTATGTGATGCTTGAATATATGTGATTATATTGGTTAATTGAACGAAAGTAAGAATATCAGTTTATGCGATGCTAACTATGACTGTTTAGTAAGATAACTAAAAAACTTAAGATAACTTGGGAACCTGTACAATACGCTGTCATAGCAGTGTGAAAGTACTTGGACTGCGGATTAAAGCTGCTCGAAGATCAATCGTACACATTCTCGGAGGTATTGAAGGGCAGAATAAAGGGAAATACTAACAAAGCGCTAAGGCTTAACAACCTACGTGAAATTAGGAACAAAAGCTATAAACCAACATCACAACCATCTCATGGTGCAGAAACTTGGTTCAAGCATCCCCCAAACTGCTTCGGGTGAGACTTCAGCCCGCACTCCACAAGTTGATGCTGAAAGGGCCATTAGTGTAGGGATTTGTTTGGCTAACTAACGCTAAACCTGGGTGAGGCCCCACAAAGCCAACAGTCATTTCTAACGGGTCCTCATTTTCCTTGGCAAATTTCTCAAGGAACTATCTATTGTAGAGCTTTTGAGGCTATGGTAACTAGTACATTAGTCGTAGGTTGTCTCGTGAGAAGGAACCCATGACTTCTTGCCTTCTATTTTTGAAGGTTTTGTTTGAGATGTCTACCTCTTCAATCGCCCATTTGATCATATCCATATATGGGATTATCTTTGGTCTCGTAGCTATGCAGTGTAGGAATGAACATACTATTTTAAAATAGGCGGCTTCAGATGACTCCTGAGCATCTGTTGTGACCTTTGTCACCAGTGGCCTAGGGTTTTCTTCTTCTAACAAGTTATACATGGTCTCCCATGTCGTGGTTCCTCTGTCCTTACTTCATGTGGTATCAGAGAAAAGGGGCACCATGTCTGATTTCTCACATGCAGTCGCCTTTCCCTTTTTTGCCATTCTTTCTAACGATGTTTTCCACAGAGGTTTCCTAAAATGGAGAAAATGGAAGTTATCAAATAAACACAAGTGAGAATGATAGTGGGAATTAAATTATATAGTTAACCTGAAAAAGGTGACAAGAAAGGAGCTTTTAATCAAAACGCAGATGAAAAAATATTGTATCACATCCAACCGCTCATTAACATAAATGCCATTAAACTTATTAAATAGCCACTAAGGTCTCTTATTGATGCCTTTATTACTCATTAAAGTACAACATCACAAACGAGAAAGGATAATCTTTAAGGTGGCGAGTTTATACTGTGAAAATACCAATTTTGCAATTGCGATGCAACAACGCAAATCACATTATCACATTTTTTATTTTGTGTTTTCTCAAAGTTTTTAGAATTTTATGGGATGCCAGATAAGCGGCACATTTTTTTTATCATTTAGAGCATAGTTTTCCTAAATGAGTAATTATTTTATAAAGTGCTTTTCATTTCGTGGCAAACTTAACTTATAATTCGTAATATTTGTTTTTATCGGGTCCAGGTTTTATAGCACTTCCCAAGCTCTCGCAGTTCATAATATTGGATTTTAATAGCATTGTTGTGATGCGATGAGTATTGAATTTCTTTACCGGAATATCAAATTTCACATATTTTATATTCTTTGTGACTTTCATCTTTTGTAGAAGCCGATATGTGATTACGATAAGGGATTTATTTTATAGGAAATGCCTTAAGTTTCAACTTTGAATGAAAAGTCCAATGACATCTTAGTTAAATGTGATGATCCTTTTCATCGCAATTTGCAGATTCTATTTGTTAACTAACTTTCTAACACACTTGATCCAATAGTATGTGAAAAGGCGAGAATTGCAAGTCTTACAGGGTTTCAACTTGATATCTCGATTTATTTCTAAAAGTTGAAAAGAAAGTGTCTAAGTGCTAAATTTTTCTTTGAGGGTTTTTATAAAGGGTCCCCATTTATTAATATAATATTAACCATTAAAATAATAAATGGGGGGTTGTTGAATAACACAAAAATTGGCGATTTGTTGGAAGAACCATTTATCTCTGATAGTTTTTTGAAATTTCTAAAACTTCCAAAATATAGGTAGCTCAGAAAATAGAAAATACGTGAAATATAAGATAGGTAACATTTCTCTGAATAAGAAAACAAAATCCACCTAATTATCATCCATTTGATTATCCTCTTCAAAATGAAAATTCCTCTATTTACATCAGTCTTTACTTAGTTTTAAAGATAAAGTAAGGGGCTCTTGCAGATTAGCTTTTAGATGTACCCATTTGTCACAGGTAGAGCCTCTGCTGCCAACATGCATCCATAGCGTCGATAAGGTTACCTTTTAACCAACAATGGTTCAGTATCCCATCTAGATAAGAATGAAATTTGTAGAGATAAATTCAAATTCATATACTTATTTTTCTTTCTTAATAATTTCATTCTTTCTACTTAAAGGTCATTGTTTTTGTTTGGTGGCCAAAATTGACAATGCCATTCACTGGTCGTAATTCAAATGAACAAGCTGGCTCGTGATGAGACCCCTTATCTTTTTATTAAAATAATCTCAAGTCATTACCCTGTTTTGATATGTAGTATTGGTAATCTCAGTTTATTATTTTCCTATGAAAATGGTAATTCGGCTCTTGATGAGACCTATTATCCTTTAAATTTAAGCATATTTTAGAATTACACTCTAAAAAGAGAAAAGTTTACTAGATGGGGAGAATCATTGACTCCTTAAAAGTTTCTAGATGACAATTATAGAGTTAAGATTTTTTTTTTTTTTTGCAGAGAATCTTTGCTTTATTATAGATACTTTTCTTGACTGATGGTAGAACAAAGGTTTCTTTATAAAGTTGACATTTAGCAAAGGACAAATGATTTTGGTGGAAAACAAGTAGGCTTTAGAGAGATAGAACCTAGCCTATGTCTCAACTGTGAAAATTATCTTCTCAACAATCTCTACTTATACAAGAAAAAAGTCAAAATATAAAAGAGATTATTATTGAAAGGCCAAAAGTAAATACTATTTAATTTTTATTTTCCTAGGGATAGGAAAGACAATAATATACAAGGCATAGAAGAGGTTATCTTCTATGAAAATATTTCTTCATAATCTTCCATTAACAGGTAGATAATCTCTCGCGCCTGATAAATATTGCAATGAAAAGGTTGATGGGCCTATTTTTTCTATAATCTGAAATGGGTCAAGCCACATTCTTTGGAATTTGGTATGCTTACCCTTTTCCTCATGTGCTTTATCCCACTTTAATACAAGGTCTCTGAGCTGAAAGGATTTAGGACCTACATAATTTGCATCAAATAAAGATTTAACTAACTATTTATGATGTTCATATGTGATTTTGGCTTTATCTCTTTCTTCTACGAGCTTGAGGATTTGTGATTGCCTTAACTGAATAGAAGAGGAGGCCATGAGTCAAGTACGGAAAACATGGAATCATCAATTGCGATAAAAGGGAGTTTGGTCCAAGTTTGTGTTGGATCCTTACGCGCTTTAATATACACGTTGTGCATATCCGCCTTGAAGTCTGCAAAGCTCCGCAAACTTTTGTACACTGTGGGGGTTATGCGCAGCCTTTTTTTTTATCCACATCCAGACACTCGCCTCCATGAGCACCAAGAAGATCTTGGTATTGAAGATCCTCATGGCATCCTTTATAGCCTAGAGCGACACGTATTTTGCAGCTTCTAGAAAATCATATTCAAGAGGAGGGAACAGACTATCCTCAGGTAGCTCCCCGGTCACCAATAAGATAGACAAGAGCAACCACGTGCGGTGGAAGGTCTTGTCATGCTCCTGAGCTTCTTTGCAGTTGGTTAGGAATTCTTCACAGTGGAGTTCATCCAGTTAAGTTAGACCCCCTCTGTGCATTGCTCAGCCAGCGCAATGACTGTCGTTGGTACCTCACTGTCGCGACATTTTCTCATCACCTTCCCGACCAGCAGCTGGGTGGCTACGTGCGCCCCTGTGTCTTGAATGTTACTAATTACGTAGCCTCTCTAATTATTTTCCAACTTTTATTTCTTCTTCATGGCCTCTGCAAGTGCCAAATCTCCGCTTTGGTCAACTATTTCCACGGGGTCCCTTCTCGTATAAGGAAACCGAGAAATCCTGTGAATAAGCTCCGTCGTGATGGGAATAGGCTCTTCCAGCCACAAGTACCCATCGTGCACCACGAAAAGCAGTTGCCTGATGATAAATATCATGATCGGATCTTGGTGAAAGTGTGTAATCCATAGTATGTGGAGTAGTCCAGCCTTCTCCACACTGCACAGCCATTTCCGTGGCTCTAGCACAGTAACTAACCCGTCGTTGCTCTGTTTCATGAAGTCGCAAGTCTCCAAATGTGGGAATTTTTCGCTATCTGCAAGGTCCCAATCTTCAAATTTCATCATGGGAAGATGGCCCAGGGCTGAACCTTAAAAAAAAATTCCATCAGGGAGGAGTGGGCTTTGAGGTGTGCTCTTAGAGGCATCCAAATCCTTGGGTATTTTGCTTTCGCTTTCCACAGAGGGACATACTTGCGCAGTTTTGCTGCAATGCGCACCGGCTAGATGTGTTTGTCCATTTCTTCATCCACCTTTATCTCTTCTACGAAATCCTGGAGGTCATCCTCCTCATCATCTGTCTCAATATTAACAATCTTTCCCTTGTCTTCCATACAAAGTTTACCAAACCACAGATTTTGCGAGGACATGTGGACTAGTCCCGCTGCTTGTGTATCTGTCTTGGGCCTCAGCATCTGGGGCAATTTCGGAATTTCTAGTGCATCTCCCACCTACAACATAGGGCTTTATGCAGCTTCCTTGGTGGTACTTTCGACCAAACCTACACTTCGCTTGGTATTTGTCATCTTGTTCAAGCTGTTTGTAGTTGTTCGCAACTTTGGAGGCTCAAACACCACTTGGCACTCGATACTGTGTGCTCTTTGTAACAACTCAAATCATAAACTAACAAGAGTTCTCTCGTGGCCAACCTTGTTAGTTTTATAGGGTCTTTAGAATTTTAATTTAACCATTCCCCCCAATTCTAAGTCATTAATGCATTCTTGGCGGTAAATCTTCCCAAATCTATTTCAGACTTCATATCTTAATTTCTCACTACTTGTTCCTCTTTGTCTTAAATTGGATATCTTGTCATGAACAGTGATACCAACAATCACTTCCCAGCCTACTCCTGCGGCAGCGTAGCCCCTTCTTCGCAGGAGCAACCCTTGTGACATATCGATCCTGCGCACAAATTCCTTATCCCACAGTTCCCACACAGAATCTTTTATAGTCCCACACTCTCTTTCGACTGCTTGGAGCACTAAGATTGTGCTTCTGACGCCTAGTCAAGTGGTTTCACCACTTGTACGAGACTTCAATTCATCATCTAGCTTAGTCCATGGGTAGTCCTCAATTTCCCTCGCGACAGTCAGCACTGCAGGTTCTTCCTTATGCTGTGCACGCCACTGGTTACTTTGTTTGGTAAGGTGCAGTCGCGGCCCTAGTAGTAGAGTAACAAATCCTCGGCGACAATCTTCTAATGCAAGAGTTTGGTTGTCTGTATCTTGTCTACTCACTCTTAGTCTATCGATGAGACATGCTTGCGCGATTTCATTTTCTAGTTTTTTTATCTCAACATCCATTAACATGCTTTGATTCCTCAATCGTACGCAATCTTCATCGAGTTCTCGAAGTCTAAGGTTCCCTCACCGAATGGCTTCCTAAATCCACATATGTTCATCCTCACATAGCTGCATAATCCCTTAGTCCTAATCCTTGCGTATTGTCCCAACTATGGGAGCTATTGCATGAGGGCTTCTTTCCTCCAAAACTATGGTCTCATCTTCGCTCTTCATCTTTGGAATCATCTTCGTGCTCAAGTTCTTGCACATGGCCATATAGGCCCCTCGAACTCCTAGAACGCATAGGTCGCAATCATATTGTCGCGCCTGGTGAACCCTGTTTAGGACTCCGCATACCTTCTTGAATGGTTCTACGTGGAACGTTTGTGGTGCACGTCACCTTTCCTACTACTATGTCCTGTTCCAATTTTCGATCCTGAATTTGGGGTGTGTTTGTGTGGGCTGCCCAGCACATGTCTGTACCCATCCAGACAAGTGGGCACACAAGTTGCTCCATCCTAGCTGACCGAATCTTGTTTCAGGCTGGGGGCTTCCAAACCATAGGTGTATCATCCTTCTACATCTGCACCATTCGTTAAAATTTCCGTGATGTGTACCCCACCATTGTGCGAGTGTTGTGCACAATGCCCACTTCAACGCATTGAATCACTGTGGTTCTGGTAATACGCTTTTGAACTTTCTCAAAAAATCATCCATTGCTATCAATCCATCATATGTCAGTAGCTCTCTTGCCTTTGTTGTTACCCAACGCAGTGAGCTAACCATCATGTTGCAATTTTGCATCATCACTTCGTGCAACCGATTCTGCCATCACTCCACTTCTTCGTCTAAATCTAAAGTGTAGGAGCTTTCATGCTCCCACGAGATCCTCCCATATGTAGTTGGATTCACCCAATCCTGGTCTCGTGCAATTATCTTGTAAATACAATCCAGATCATTTTCGTCATCATCGTTACGCATAGGTTCAGTGTAGCGCGCTCCTTCAGCTGGGTTCAGTGGGACTGCTACGCGTGGCGACTTCTTCTTGAAGACCATTTTGTGCTTCTTCAGGTTGATGACTCTGTTCATATCGATGGCCCAGTCTATTCCTAACAACGCAAGATAGGAATTGACGTCATCGACAATCTCTATTACCTCAAAATTTGCCTACGCGCTTACGCCTTCAATATCAACCGTTACCCCTTGCAACCTCCCCATGGGTAAAATCTTCTGTTGGTTTGCCATTCGTAATTGAATAGGGGACCATTGCAATGCAGACCTGCCCATGTGTTCCCATGTTTTCTTTGGTAATACATTCGTGTCCGAACCTAGATCTAGGATTACCTGATCCATTTCATACTCGCCAATCTGCACAGTCAATTGCATTCCCTTCCGGTGCGCAATGCATGCTTCCCTAATTTCTAGACTACGTTTGATTCTCCTGAGCCTGCGCACCATGTGATTAGTTCCTGTAGTCCCTTAACTGCCTTGCTGTTGTGCAAGAGTTTCATACATGTCTCCAGAAAGGTAGTGAGCATTGAAGGATACATACATGGCTCTAGTTGATCCTTACTACCTAAAGTGGAGGCCTCCGTGAAGATCTTCTTAGCTTCCATGAATGTCTCCTTTTTCCATTCTAAGTCAAACTCAGTTTCCTTTGCAGGAGCCTTACAAACCCACATATCTTCCTCTGGCTTCTTCCCCTTATCCTCCACCGTGGTTGCACTACTTCTGAGCATCATGTTCACACTCGGGTCTTCTTCGTGTTAGAAAATTATATATTATAGAGCAATGGAACACGTAAAATATTGCAGAAATATAAACACAAAAATGCATAAAACAAGAGAGACACAAATATACATGGTTCACCCAGTTTGGGCTACGTCCACCTCAAATAGCCAGTCCTTCCTTTCTATTATCCAAAAAAATGAAGAGACACAACCTATAGCAGATCTGTTGTAAGATCCTTTGTTTTCTCTCACAATCTCACCTCTCTATTTCACGCTCAGAGAATACACATATATTACACAGCCTTAATAAAATGCCCTCATATGAAGAGAGGGGTTTCCTTCTAGGGAAAAAAACACTAAACTAAACATAAGTTCTGCCATCAGATCATCTGCCTAATGAACGGCCCAGATTGACTAGAAATCACTATACTTTTACAAGGCAATTTTACGTCTATTTTTAGCTTCGAGGGCACTGCCCTCGAACCCCTGCCGGGGGACCGCTGACCCCCAGACCCTCGTGGGGGGGACAAGTCCCCGCCGCACCCCCCTCCATGGAGGGGTGTACAAACTTCTTGGGGTATACATCTAGCTTAAACAAATACCTCTGAATAATCATGCTCCACATCCAACAATCTCCCACTTGGAGAATGATTGTAGCAACTCCACCACTGTTTCATTTGTTGGATAATGAATCCTCTTTGGACCTTGTTATTTCTCATCTTCATCATCATCCTTGAAGACTAATCGAAACTGAGCATATTCTTAGTTTCTCCCTGGTTACAACTTTTGTTAGCTTATTTGTAGGATTCTGGCTAATGTGTATCTTTTCCAGCTTCAACTCTCCATCTTCCAACACTAATCATATGAAATGGTACTTGAGCTGTATGTGTTTAGTCCTTGAATGAAATGTTGAGTTCTTTGCAAGATGAATGGCACTTTGGCTATCACTATATAACGTTCCCATATCATTCTCCTTACCCATTTCACCCATAAACCTTTGTAACTAAATCATTTCTTTACTAGCCTTTGTAGCAGCAACATAATCTTCTTCTATTGTTGAAAATGCAACAACACTTTGGATTTTTGAAACCCAACTAACAGTTGTTCCACCAAGAGTAAATACATATCCTGCAGTGCTCCTCCTATTATCTCTGTCACCTCCCATATTTGCATCAACATATCCCTGTAGAGAAATGTTTGAACCACCAAAGCATAGTGCTTGATCTGCGGTATCTTTCAAATATCTGAGAATCCATTTCACTACCATCTAATGTTCCTTTCCTGGATTTTTCATGTACCTGCTTACAACTCCCACTGCATATGCAATATCAGGCCTTGTGCAGACCATTGCATACATTAAACTCCCAACTGCTGATGCATATGGAACTTTAGACATATAATTCATGTCTTCTTGGGTCTTTGGGCATATTTCCTTACTAAGTTTGAAATGGCTGGCAAAAGGTGTACTAACTAGTTTTGCATTGTGCATATTAAATCTTTTCAACACCTTTTGTATGTGCTCATTCTGAGACAATGTTAATTTGTGATTTTTCCTATCTCTAGTGATTCTCATACCAAGGATTTGTTTTGTAGCTCCCAAATACTTCATTGCAAATGAATTTGCCAATTTTCTTTTGAGCACATTTATTTCATGTATGTTAGATCCTGCAACAAGCATGTCATCTACATACAATAACAATATAATATAGCTGCCATCATTTTGCTTTTTCAGATAAACACAATGATCAGAGTAACATCTAGTATAACCTTGTTCAGACATAAACTTGTCAAATTTCAGATACCACTGCCTTGGAGCCTGTTTTAATCCATACAAGCTCTTCTTCAACCTGCACACAAGTTTCTCCTTCCCTTTCACTTCACATCCTTGTGGCTGCTGCATATATATCTCTTCCTCCAAATCCCCATGGAGAAAGGTTGTCTTTACATCTAACTTCTCAAGATGCAAATCTTCAGCTGCTATAAGACTCAAAATAGTTCTGATTGAAGTCATTTTAACAACAGGAGAAAATATTTCATCAAAATCAATACCTTTCTTCTGTGCAAACCCCTTCACCACAAGTGTAGCTTTGTACCTCTGTTTTCCTCCATCTTCTTCCTTCAACCTGTAAACCCATTTATTCTTCAATGTAGTTTTTCCTGCAGGCAACCTAACTAAATCCCAAGTTTGGTTATGCATTAAGGAGTCCATCTCTTCTTCCATGGCTACCTCCCACTTCTTCCTGCTTTCAACCTGCATTGCTTCTTCATAACATTCGAGTTCACCGGAATCAGTCAACAATAAATAATATAATGAAGGAGAGTATCATTCAGGGGGTCTACTTATCCTGGTAGATCTTCTAACACCACTTTCAGGTGTTGGGGGTGCCTGTTGTAGTTGTGATGGTTGCTGTTGTTGTGGTTGTTGATTATTATTATTTTCAGGCACCTTTACTTTTTCAGTGATTTCATCAAGAACTGCATATTCCTTGTTTTCTTTTTCCTGTTTCTTTTCCTGCAACTGATTCTTATACAAGACCTTTTCATTGAATATCACATCTCTTCTCCTAATGATTTTTTGATTTTCATAATCATATAAGCGATAACCAAAATCATTAACACCATATCCAATAAAGGTACATTTCTTTGACTTTGCCTCAAGCTTTGTTCTATTTTCCTTATCAATATGAATAAAGGTCTCACAACCAAAAGGCTTTAGAAAAGAGTACTTTACCTTTTTACCTGTCCATGCTTCCTCTGTAACACCACCATCCAAGGAACTTGAAGGCCCTCTATTTATTAGATAAACAACAGTATCTACAACATCTGCCCAAAACTATAAAGGAAATCCTACATGCAATCTCATGCACCTTACACACTCCATGATTGTTCTGTTCATCCTTTCTGACACACCATTTTCTTGTGGTGTTCTTGGAACTGTCTTCTCTCTTTGAATTCCATGATCTGAATAGTACCTATCAAACTCTTTACTGCAATATTCACCTCCATTGTCTAATCTAAGACACTTCAATTTCTTTCATGTCTCAATCTCAACCAAAGCTTTCCATTTCTTGAAAGTATCAAATACATCAGATTTATTCT
>APFE030257124.1:0-62881 GCA_000404065.3 Pinus taeda
AAATATGGTTGTAGGTACAATGAAGTAATGCATGTGGCTTGTGGTTTGCTACAATGCACAAATCCTCTTTGTGGGCTCTACCTCCTATTTCTCCTGGTTATCTTTGCTCAGCTATGGAAAAAATGCTCTCAGAAGAATGGAATTCTTCTTCCTCCTAGTGGCTCGGTTATAACACAGCTCGGTAGCCTACTAGAAGTTAATTTTGACTATGTCAACTCTTAACTACAGTTACAATATAGACTCTTATAGAGTCTTTTACATCTTATGGCCCATGGGATGATACAATGCACGTATACACTTTGTGTTCTATACCTCTTATCACTCATGGCTATCTTTTCTCAGTGATGGAACAAAATTATCTCGAAAGAATGAAATGTCTCTTCCTCCTAGTGGCCTAGTTATAACACAGCCCAATAGCCCACTAGTGGTTCACATTGAGTAAATTAACTCTTAACTAGAGTTACAATATAAACTCTTCTAGAGTCTTTTACATCATAATGATGTGGCTAGCCCCTTTTCTATGAATAATGGGGCTTCGCGCTACATCGTCTCGATCTGTAGGTGTGAAACGATGAAGGTGAGCTGAGTGAAATAACGTTTGCATACAGAATCCAATTAGCATGCTTCTTATGTCATTGGAATATATTTTTGTGTATAATAGCATGAAATAGAACCTATATTCCCTAAAAAATATGTACTATATGTGTTGATGGAATTGGAAACTTTAGGATTATTTCAATATTTATAAGCTCTACTTCAATTCTTGTGCATGATATGTGATGTTATATAACAATCCCTTTTGTAAGAATCATTTTAACCATTTGTATTGTTTCATTATGAATAATGAGTATACATCATCTAATATACTAGATATCATGGATGGAGGGACAACAAATACATTTCTTGAATTACATCCATATAGAAAGATGTCAATATAAGATCAAAACACTTCTATAATGAATTATATATATTATAGATATATATAGATATAGATATGTACATAAACATTGAAATTTTTGAAATATTAATTGTAGATAAGAACAAAATATTCTTACAAAAATTATTTGAAATTTATTTCCATTTTTTAGGAGTTGAATTAACATGGATATATATTTGCAAAATAAACTAATATAGTACTCCTATAAAAAACTAAATTTTAGTATATAGTTATGAGAAATTTCAAAAACAAAATTATATATTTGTAAGTTAATTCAATTGCAAACAAATCTGGAAATGAAGATGTTGTGAGAGTATCTCATATATAGCTATGAGAAATTTCAAAACAAAATTATATATTTTATAAGTTAATTTAGTTGCAAAAAAATCTTGAAATGAGGATGTGAGTTTGAAAGTAGTGAGATTGAAATTTAGGTTCTAAGAATTTATGCAATTTGAAATTTCTATAACAAGATAGGATAGAAAAGTATGAGATTTAAATTTTAATTTGTGTGGGATTTACTCTTCATTATATCTGAGGCCAAATTCATGGGGAATAGTTGAGAGTCTCAGCTAATAGTGAGGAATAAAAGCCATGGGAGCATACATATGAATGTTATAGAAAATTCCATTTGTGATGAAAACGACATAAATTTGATGAATGCTTGTAACAAATTCTATCTATGATGAAAGAATGATTTTTTGTTAAATTTTATGACTATTCAAATATCGTAGGAAGAAGATAAAAGTAGGAGCCAATAGTATCTATATGAAGTGAGAATATATGTTATAAATTAAAACCATTTGGATATTTAATAAGAAAATAGTTATATTTATATGTAAAATTAAGTTGACAAAAATTAAATACACAAAATTGAACATTTTAAATCTCAAACTAAATTCTCTCTCTCTCTCTATCTCTCACACACATAACTATGAAACTTTTTTTTTTGAATTTGGGGTTACTTAATGAATGAATTTTCATTATGTGCATATCATATAAATACATATTTCTATATTGGTGCATTAGGACCATCCATATAAATGTCAACATCATAAAACATGGTAACAATAGAATACCTAATCAAAATGTATATAAAATCAAAAAATAACCAAGAATAAATAAAAAACATTCACTACACATAAGATATAAGATATATAACAATGGTTGCAAATCATCACAAACAAGGCATAAGAAATAGACTTGGATTTAAGTAGGTTATAAAAATAATTCATTGCAAGGCATTCAAAACAAAACAAAACAAGGAAATAAACTTGAAACACTTATCATCTACAATTGTGATACTGGACAACCAGTTTATCATACTCTCATTTAAATTAAATCTTAAGACATTTGATAAGATTCAGGTCCTATAATTCCTTTTTGAAATTCACAAAGCATCATTAAAATTGTTGAATATGGACAATGTTCTTTGTAGGCATTTCTTTTCCACTAACTTTTCAAATCCTATTCAAAGTATATGAATAGTAAAAGCATAATTGTAAAACAAATTTGATTGCATGTTTATATATTAAATTAAATTGGTAAAAATTAAATGCAAAAAATAAAACATTTTCAATCTTTGATCTAAATTCAAAAGAAAAAAAATAAATAAAATAAAGTAAAATTATAGTTATAGAATTGCAATTTTTTGACTTTGGAATTGCCAAGTGAATGAATTTCGCTTTGTGCATATCGTACAAACATAATTGCATTAGGGGATTCCATACAAAAATAATCATCGTAGAATATAATTGAATTAGAATAGCCAACCAAAATGTACATAAAGTCAATCAATAAGTACGTGCTAAACTATAAATAGGAAACATGAATAAGGAAAATAATAGTTGCATAGTTGATATATACCAATGGTTGTAAATAATTACACATAAGGCGTAACATATAGAGTTGAATTTAACTAGCTTATAAAGATAACTAATTACAACTCATTGCATACAAAACTTGGACATAAACTAGAAGCACTTATTATTAAAGTCTAGGAAACTAATTTATCATACTTTCATTTAAATTAAATATTTGGAAATTTGATAAGAGCCATGTCCTAAAAGTTCTTTCATTTGAAATTCATAAACTATCATTGAGAATGCTTTTTCAATTCAATAAGCATGGTTGAAGCTGCTACATCCAGGGGAAATTTTCCTTTCTTTTGAAATTGACAAAGCATCATAAAAGTCGTTGCATCCTGTGCAATCTTCTTTGTAAGCATTTCTTTTCCATTAACTTCATGGAATTTGGTGGAAGAAATGTGAAGAGTAAAAGCATAACTGCAAAATAAAAAGAAAGTCAGAACAAATTACTTTTAAAATCTTAAATGAACCAAACATTTTACTTAGACATGTCTAGGCACCTTCTTTTGTGAGAATTGCCTACTTTTAAAATCTTAAATGAACCAAACGTTTTACTTAGAGATGTCTAGTTACCTTCTTTTGTGAGAATTGCCTAGCTCTACACACTTAAACACTAGAGATGCCCATTTGTTCTTTTGGCAAATTTCATGCAACAATTTGTGTCAACCTACTTGAACCTTGGGTGGACCTATTGAATAAAAGGTAAGTATCTAGGTTAAATTTAGATTTTTTTATTATGTTTTTTATATTACCATAAATCCTAGTATTCAAAATTTACAAAAAAAAATAAAATATTTATAATTAAAAATATTAAAAACTCCAAATAAAATATTATAATATAATATTATTTTTTAAAATATATTAATATTATATTTATACTTTTGTAAATATCTAAATTATGGTAACAATCCTAAATACTAATTATATAAAATCTAATAAAATTTAATATCGTAAAACATACTAATATATTGAAATTTAACATAATTTTCTTGATTTCCAAAACTCAACTTTTGCTAATGAAAAATATTAATCTTATTATTCTATGAGTACTTACAAATTTAACCTAAAGCTAAAATCTATACAATTCTTATCAATATAGAATCAATTACGTGGAAATGTACACATTCCAATATTCTAAATTCTACAACTTAAGTGGGTAATGCACATTAAGGACACACTAAGTTGGTAATGCACGTGAATGGTGTGGGATGGTATGTTCAAGTGTATTTGATGTTGTGAGAAATTAGTTTTTTTGCACCATAATATACATATTCTCATTTTCAATTTTATATATATATAATAATAATAATAATATATAATATATATATATTATATATATATATATATATATATATATATATATATAATATATAACATTCAAAATTCATTGAGGTAATCGTAATCTTTTCATTTTGACCAAATTTTGTTAGGAATATAAATTAAAGTTATCATTGAAAAAATGTTGGTGAGTAGCATTGTAAACAATTATTTAAATATTTTCACTCATCTTTTAACCTAGCATGTTTTTCACTCTCAGCCTTGGATAACTACATATTTTAGTGAATATAATTTAATGCATATTGGTTTTTATAATTTAATGTATATTTTCTTGCAATTGTATTTCTTTTTCAAATAACATGTCAAAAATGCCATTATGTTTTCTTTAAACTCTTTATTTCATTGACCTATCAACATGAAATTTCAAATATACTATGAGTTTTAAAAACAGATTAGGTGTGTGTGACTTCCAACAAGAGTGATGGTGAGTTACACATCTTGAGAAAATCCTAATTGACCACACGGTATATTGCTTTTCTAATCTCCATGACAAGTTATAATGCTGCTTACCAAACCATCTAAGAGCAGATAATAAGTCTGTAATTATTAATAAAATAAAGATGTGAATATGAAAATAAATGAAAATTATAAAAAATTTACATCTTAAATTCAACTAATATCATTCATTGACTCTGTCTAGAGCCATCATGATAACAATAGTTTCCCAAAACAAGAGTATATACATTATCTATATAGAATTATGTTTTCTATCTTGTCGTCAATATTCATGAATCAAATGAGGGAACTCCTAACAACCAAGCATTGTACCGTATGAGGTTTGTGAAAAACCTCCATATAACAATTGTCAAACATGAGACATTAGAGAATTTGTTATAAACTTTAAAAATCAATATAGTGCTTTATCAGGTCATTCAGTACTATTACGACAATTTAGAACAAAAAAAAATGTAAAATAAATTTTAAACAACATACCGCCAGGGCACCAGTTCTGATTGACTTGATCACTGTCATGCTGACATGTTTTGGAATTCACCGGAGTCTCAAAAAAAACTTATAACTGCCTTGGTATTGGGACGATTGGGATTTTGCAAGGTCAATTGTCTAGTTGTAGACTCTCAAGTGCCCAGTTGAAATTCATAAAGCATCATTGAAACTATTTTTGAAATTCAAAAAATATGGTTGAAGATGACACATCTAGGCAAAAAATCCTTTCTTTTGAGATTGACAAAGCATCATAAAAGCTGCTGCATCCTGGGCAATCTTCTTTCTAAACATTTCTTTCCCACTAACTTCATGGAATTTTGTGCCAGGAATGTGAACATTAAAAAGATTACTGCAAAATAAAATGAAAGTCAGAACATATTACTTCCAAAATCTTAAATGAACCAAGCATTTTACTTAAATATGTCTAGTCACCTTCTTTTGTGGGAATTGCCTAGTTCTGCACACTTAAACACTGGAGATGGCCATTTGTTCTTTTGCGAAATTTCATGCAACAATCTGCGTGGACCTCCTTGAACCTTGGGTGGACCTGTTTGGAAAACAAGTATCTAGGTTAAGTTTAGTTTTTTTTTTTTTAATTTATTTATTTCCCATATAAATATTATTACCATAAATCCTAGCTATTCAAAAAATATTTACAAAATATAAATATACATATTTATGTTACAATAATATTACGACTCCCAAATATAAATATTTATATATAACATTAATTTTTAAAATTATATTTTATATTATTTATACTTTTGTAAATTATCTAAATTATGGTAATTAATCCAATACTAATTATATAAAATCTAATAAAATTTTAAAATTTGTAAAATACTAATATAATATATTGCAATTTAACATAATTTTCTTGACTTCCAAAACTCAACTTTTGCTAATGAAAAATACTAATCTTATTATTTTACAAGTACTTAGAAATTTAACTTAAAACTAAAGTCTATATAGTTTTGATCAATATAGAATCAATTGTGTTGAAATGTGGAAATGTACACTTTTCAATCTTTTCAATTCTCTTAATTAAGTTGGTAATGCACACTAATGGTGTGGGATGGTATGTTTAAGTGCATTTGATGTTGTGAGATTTTTGTTTCACCATAATAGATTTATCTTGATTTTCAAATATATAATATATATATATTATATATTATATATATATATAGGGTATCATAAATATATATATTATATATAATATATATATCAATAAATAATGGGTTGTTTCTTTACTTCCTATAAAGACCAAAAGTTTGGTCCTCACTCAAGTTAACCACCCACCTTACCAGCATCATCGATATATATATATTTTATTATCTCATACTATTTAATATATATATATATATATATATTATATATATAATATATATATATATATTAATATTCATTCCAAACTCTTGAGGTAATTGTTAATCTTTTTCATTTTGGATTAAAAAAAAATAGTAATATAAATTAAAGTTATTGCTAAAAATAAGTTGGTGAGTAGTATTGTAAACAATTATTCAAATGTTTTCACTCATCTATTAATCTAGGGTGTTTTTCACTTTCAGCCTTGGATAGCTACTTTCAATGTATTTATTTAGTGAATATAATTTAATGCATACTGTAGTGAGTAAGATCTCTTTATCTTTCTTTTCTGCTTTTTTGTTTTTATTTACTAAATATAAATTCAATGCATGTGGTAGTGGGTAAAATATCAAAATCTTTAGAGGTGGAATAAAAATAAAAAATATTGATAAGAAAGAAAAAAGAATCATATGTTCTATTGTATCAAATTAAATTATAAACTCTCTTTATTTTCTATATTCTGTTTTTATAATTTTCTTGTTTTTATTTTTTAATAGTCATATTTCCTTTTCAAGGATCATAAAAATTATATACTATAACTTTTTTATAATTATATATCTTTTTCAACCATACTTTTTTGCACATCATTAAATGTTTGTACTATCTAATTTATTGTAATTAGATTATTATTTTCTCTGTAAACCATCCTTTGTGTTATTATTTGGGTTTGTTTTTTTAGAATATTGTAAATTTAATCTTTCCCTATCTTATTTTTTTAGACTTATAAATTTAATAATATAATATTAATTTAATAATAATAATTGAGAGCTTCCTTTTAAGCTGTTTTGAATTTTTGGTATTCAAATAACATGTCAAAAATACCATTGTATTTTCTTCCAACTTTTTATTTCATGGGCCAATAAGTCAGCCTGAAATTTCAAATATACTATAAATTTTAACAACATATTAGATGTGTGAAGCTTCTAGAAAAAGTGGTGGTGGTTAGTTACACACCTGCAAAAAAGCCTGATTGACCACAGGGTATACTATTTTTCTCATCCCCATGACAAGTTATAATGTTGCTTGCCAAACCATTGGTCAATAAAGAAGAGATAATAAGTCTACAATTATTAAAAGAAGAGATAACAAGTCTACCATTACTAATAAAATTGAGATGGGAATACCAAAATAAATACAATAATACAAGAATTTACATGGTACATTCAATTAATATCATTCCTTGATTCTCTCTAGAATGATCGTGATAACAATAGTTTCAACAAGCACGAATATATACGTTATCTATACATGGTTCTGTTTTTTATTTCCTCATCAATGTTCACGAATCAAATGACAGAACTCCTAAAAACCATTATAATCCTCCTTATAACCATAGTTAAACATGAGACATTAGAAATTTGCTATAAACTTTAAAAATCAATATGGTGCTTTATCAGGTTATCCAATACTATTAGTACAGTTTAGAACCAAAAGAAATGTAAAATAAGTTTTAAACAACATACCCTCAGCACACCAGCTCTAACTGACATGATCAGTATCATGTTGAGATGTTTTGGAATTCACTGAAGTCCCATGAAACCTTTTAGCTGCCTTGGCATTTGGATGAATGGGCTCTTGTGAGGTAAATTGTCTAGTTGTAGCCCGTGAGTGTCTAGTTTAATATGCATCACCACCCTCCACAGACATCATTCTGCTACCACAAACAGGACCGTCGAATTTCTGAACAACATCATGCTGAGATGTTCTGGAATTCACTGAAGTCTTAGAAAATCTTCTGGTTGCCTTGGCATTGGAACCAGTGGCATCTTCCAAGGTAAGCTCTCTAGTTGTGGACTCTAGGTGCCTAGTTGAATATGCATCACCCTCCTCCACAGAAATCATTATGCTATCACAAAATGGATTGTCTTGACATATCTTTCTCTTGAGAGGTCGATGTTCTGAAACAACCATCTCATATTCTTCCATTTGTCCACCTGCATTGTTGGCAGTTACCGGTTCTACTTTTAAATTAATATCTGCATTGATTGTAGCTCGCACTTCCTCCACAGGCTCATCTTCACCTCCATTAGTATCCAAAGTTACCTCGTCAATATCATTCTACCAGCGGCTATGATGTAAACATCTTTCCTCTGATACAAAAGGAGTATATTACTTTTCAGAAAGAATAACACAAATCAATTAATGTAATTTATCCACAGGTAGGTAGATGCAGGTGGATCGTTTTTTCATTCAAATGCTAACACAAATAAATTGATTTAATATAATTCATCTCACAAATGGGCATGAGGGATTTTTTTTTCATTCAACACTGGCGTGGCTAGACTCAACTTAACCTGAGTGTAGGTGCAAAATAAATAAATAAATGTAATTCCTAAATCATAAACCAAAGTAAATTATATTACCTCCATTCACAATGTTTCAATATTTAACCTAATATTTATCGTACTATATTGCATTATAGGGTTTGACATACTTTATTGGATTGTAGGGTTTGAACTTTGATTTAATGGCTATTGGAAATTTACTAGAGGTGGAATGAAAATGACGGAAAATAGAAAGGCTAAACAAAATTAAAAGGATGCATAATAAACATATAGTCAGATGGAATAGTAGACATATAGCTGGATGAAACCTAATAATCAGGCTTCTTATGATGTTCTCATGTGAAAAAATTATAATAATGATGTTACCACTTCATCGTAGCCAAATTAGAGTACGAGTGCCATTGACATTTTCATTTTTATCATGAAGTCTCTTTTCCAGGTTGTACAAGGAACAACTGCAATAAGAATTGATGAAGAAACGATGAACAAAAGGAAAATGCTACATAATAGAGATATTGTTGGTGGAATAGTAGAGGTGGAGAATTCTTGGTTGGCATCAACATCGTTACCGAGCTTCCACTTTAAAAGCCCATCGTCACCATTGGAGGTCTCATTGTCCATGACAAGGAGGGCCCACCTTGCCAACACCTTCTAGGAGTGGAGTTCCAATGGCTCTTGAAATCGTTTCCCATTTGTTGTCGTTTTGGACGTAGGCTCTCATTATAGTGGCATCCACTTTCGGAGTGAAGGGGAAATGCTAAACTTGGGGACACATTTGGTTGCACCATCAAAGTTGACATAACTTGCCAGGTCATCTAGGGATCATTTTATTGATCAGGGTCCACTTGCATGGCTTGTATTTCTGAAAGAAATGTTGTAGTGTTGTGTTCTCCTGAGCGTCCAAGGCCTTGTGATTCGAATGGGCTTAATGTGGCTTGGAGACTTTCCTTTTAGTGATGTCAGAATCTTAAACACTAAACCTCAACAGAGTCAAGCATTGAATCTCAAAAATCCCATCTAAAGGGAATTTCATCTTTTGATGATTATTTGGTGCCCACCATTAGACACACTGGTAGAATAAGGATAGAGGTAGAATGACCCATTTAAACTACACAAAAAGATATGTAAATGAATTTTTTTTGCTTCACCCATGATGTCTATTGATGATTGACCACATTTCGTCCAAACCCTATTTGCCATGGAGTCATAAATTGGCTATTATACCACTGATCCAAATCTTAGGGTGAAAGATCTGAGAAACTTGAATGGCCAAAGATAAGAATAAAACACCCAAATAAATTCTTCATTAAAATAAAAGAAAACAATTATAGCTAAATTTTAGTGCACAAATATATGTTTTACAAAGTTACGCCAAAAATTTATAGCCTTTTTAGTTACAATACCATGGTCAGATACCATGGGTAACTCCCATGGGTGGATGCAACTTCCCATTCAGATCATGTAAGATGAAAAACAACATAGGTATTTCCACTACAGTTATGAAAAATAATTGAGGAGGTTATTCTCTATTCATTGATGTTGTTAGTTTTGACTAAAGAACAAGGAGAGATGAACCATGGCCATAACATGGTGTGGTGTCAACTAGAGTAGATGCTTAACTTTTGTTTGGAGTTACACTAATAAATCACTATTGATAGTACTATGTGGTCCATTGATGGTCAAAAATTGATTGCAAGAAGGCATGAGAGGGTTTGATTAATGATGGGATGTGGCATGTTTAACACTAATGTTAATGATGGCTTCATATTCCCAGTGCCAAAAAAAATGCTTGTATAATTTGATGCCATTCCCATCACAATAGATAGAAATCTCCAATGTAGGCACACCAAATAGATATTGGACCAAATAGGTGATCCGAATTGGATCCATAAAATATTGTCAAATAACCATGACTGTATCAAGATGAAACAAATCTTTGAAGAATCCAAAACAACATCAAAAACACCCTGAACCAGTGGCAATGGAAGCTAGCGTGGAACGATGAGGAACTCAGTCAAAGCACGCTGACCGAGGCCCATGGAGACTGCGAAGGAGGTCAAAGTAGCCCCTAAGAGCCCCAGATTGGGAAAAGGAGGTGATTTTCGATGTGTGATTAGCGGCGCTAATCGCGCATCACTGGGAAAACAGGGCCAAAATGGAGGAGTCTTAAGCACTCAGTCGCGTTGGGAGCCAGAGAACTGTGGGTGGAGAAACAAAAAGTGCTAACGTATGAAGGTGGGACCTGCGCTCTGGAAAATCAGTGGTATTGATTAGGGCGCCCTCAAAAGGTAAACAGTTTTGGAGAAAGCGAAGTGATCCCACTCAACGATCGATGCGTGGCAACAGAGGTGAGAGAAAACCATCGTTGGTCGTGCATTATCAGTTGAGCAAGTCCACCGCTCGAGACATGCATATGACGTTGGATTTGGAGGAGCCCAGATCGGATGGCTGAGATTATGCCCAATAGAAAGAAGTGGAATCGACAAGGAATTAAGCCGCGTTCTAAAGGGATTTGGAATCTATTTGACCACCATGGTGGAGGAAGTATGCATCCACGGCACAACTGGAGAAACGAACCGATGAGCAGGTTGGCATTGTTCGTATGGGGACATGTGGCCACTCCCTGAGTGTTCAAGCTGATGCCAAACAGGGAACTTCAAGCGCAGTTGTAGAAGGTGAATCGACAGAGGTGGAAGAGTAACCGAGCGAGCATGGGTTCGAATGACAAAAAGCCATGAATAGAGACAGAATACATAGTCAAGTTGGAGTTAAGTCTGAGAGATGAGAAAAAAGACCAGAATCCCGAGAGGAGGACGGAATACACAGAGAAGAAGGTAGAAAAGCAAGAGAAGAGCAGAAAGAGACAGAGGGTCGAGCTAACAAGTGAAAACATTGAGCACCAGAGCTTGAAGATTCAAGCCATCCCATAGGGGAATCTGCCCGGATTGAGTATCACATTTGGCTCTCTCCATTGTAGAACTGAAGGTCACAGAACTGGTAGGAAAAAGAAAAGTCTGTGCACTCTAGGGGCTTGGGAAATCCAAGAACCACCCTGCCAAGCAAAACCTGCTTCAGGAGAACTCACATTGAGTCCCTGCATTGTAATTCTTTACTAAAGGCACAATAAAACAAGGCCACCACTGAAATTTGGACTGGAGATGTAGCCCTGGAGAATAGGGTGAACTCCTTATTAAAATTGCTTGTGTCTTTGTGATTGCTTGTTGTATTTCTCTGTTGTCTTTCCATTTAAATGTCTGTGTATTGGCAATCTGATCGATCCGTTTCTTAAATAACACAGAACACACACCAGCACATGAGTCTATAATACCTTTTGTTTAATAAATCTTTAACTAATGTCCCTCATAGGGCGATTAACAGATCAAGTGGTATCAGAGTAGTAGGTTGTCAGGTTAGACAAGCTTGTGTTGGTTTAGCTATGAATGCTCACTAGATCAAAGCTCAAATTAGGAAAAGGAGAGTTGGTGGAAGTTAATCTTGAAATTAGGAGAGTCTATCCTCGGAAGACAATGTCAGAGGAAGGTTCGATAGGGCCAGACCCTCAATTCATAAAAAATTTCGTAGCCATAAATTCTATGGTAGAAGAAATGTATAGGGACTTTAGAAAGCATAAGGATGAAGATTCATCAGGCTCGAAGCAAGATAAAGAAGAGGGTGAATCTCATTCCCACGACCACTCAAAAGGGAAAGGGAAAGAAGAAAGCGTTCCTACACCTCCTAATAGCCCTGTGCATAAGAAGAAAACCTCTTTGATTAAACTAGATGTTAAATTTGATTTGCCTATATATGATGGCGAGCTAAATGATGAAAAGTTCGACAATTGGATTAGACAAATTGATGTATATTGCAGGGTGCAGAACATAGACTCGGACAAGAGTAAGATTCAGCTGACAAGCCTATGCCTAGGAGGCACTGCCTTGGTTTGGTGGGAAGGCATAACCCAAGTTGATATGAAGAAGCATGGCAAGACCATCTCTGTCTCGAGTGAATTTTTTGCTGCAATCAAAAAGCAGTTCTATCCATTGGCCTACATGCAACAAGCCATGATGAGTTCACAAACTCTTCGGCAGTTGAAAGGGCAAAGTGTGCAAGGTTATACTCAAGAGTTCAAAAAGAGAGCATTGATGTTGTGTATCTCATTAGACTCACTAGAAACTCTTTTGAAGTACATTGGTATAGATGAGGTATATGTACAAGCTACTCATCTAGAAGCTAGAGAAAAGAATGGAAATCCAGAAGTTGGGGGACCATCCCAGCCCATTGTAAGCAAGAGCAAGGAGAAAAGAAAGCAGAAGTGGAAAGCAAGGAAGGCTAACACTGCACAGAAAAGAAAAGCTTCATGCACTCACTGTAAAAAGGATGGGCATGATGATGAGCATTGTTGGATTCTGCATCCAAAGCTGAGACCTAAGAAGTCAGAGGGCAAGAAGAAGAAGACTGTTGAAGCTATTCAGAAATATTCGGGGTCAGACTCGGGAGATGAAACAATCATTGCAGCCACAGGTATAAAAGGTAAGAATTCTGAAGCATGTTCTAGTAATTCTGTTGAATCTGTTATTGGTGAAGAACATGAGAGAAAAAGACATGAGCTTTTCCATATTCTAATTTCTGAAGCAATTGTAAAGGAATTGGGATTAGCAACTACACCTCATAAGAAACCATACCCATTAGGATGGTTGAATGATAAAGCACAACTACAAGTGACTAGACAGTGCAAACTCAAGTTTTCTTTTGGTTCAGCATTTGTAGATGAGGTTGAGTTACATGTAATTCCTTTGGATATGAGTGGAATTGTTTTAGGAAGTCCTTACATGTATGATAGAAAGGCTATTTTCTACAGAGCTGAAAACAGGTATCTACTTGTTAAAGGTGGAATCAAATACTTTGTAAGAGCTCATAAGCTCAAGAATAATTATACTCTCATAAACTCAGGACAAATGAAAAGCATGATAAATTCATGCAAATAGTTCTTACTGATGGTTGTAAAGGAAAAGAAACCTGATAAAACCAATGTATTTGAGGGCTGTAATATTGATCAGCCAAGCGATATAGAAAAGATTGTTTCAGAGTATGATGTCTTGTTCCAAGAACCTAAAGGTCTGCCACCCAAAAAGGGAATAGTACATGATATTATTTTGCAGCAAGATGTTCCATTGCCTAACATTAGGATGTGCAGGTTGTCTGCTTTAGAGAATGCTAAAATCAAGAGGCAAGTGTAGGAGTTGCTCGAGAAAGGGTTCATCAGGCCTAACACATCACCATGTGGGTCACCGATTGTTTTGGTGAGAAAGAAAGATGGCTCGTGGAGAATGTTCATTGACTACCGAGCGCTGAATAAGATAACGATCAAAAATCGTTATCCCCTTCCTCGCATAGATGATCTTTTAGATCAATTTAAGGAAGATGTTTATTTCACCAAACTGGATTTGCACAGTGGGTACCCTCATGTCAGAGTTGTAGAGCAAGATGCAGGGAAGACTGCTTTCAAAATAAAGCAGGGATTGTATGAATGGCTGGTTATGCCTTTTGGCTTAACCAATGCCCCTACTACTTTCATGAGATTAATGCATGATGTACTCAGACCTTTTCTTGATGAGTTTGTTATTGTGTATTTGGAAGACATTCTGATTTTTAGTAAAACGTTCGAAGAACATTTAAGGCATGTTAAGCAGACATTAGATGTTTTCAAAAGAGAAAAACTTTATGTTAAACTCTCCAAATGTGAATTTGGAAAAACCTCTCTAAATTACTTGGGTCATATAGTAGGGGGAAGAGAATTGAAAATAGATCCCTCTAAAGTGGCAATCATTGTAAACTGGCCTAAACCCAAGTCTGCTACAAAAGTGAGAAGCTTCTTAGGAGCAGCACAATATTGGAGGAATCTCATTACAAAATTTTCCTCAATTACAGCTCCCTTGCATGCCTTGACAGGATTGAACAAGGTGTTTCAGTCGGGAGGCAAATAGCAAAAAGCCTTCGACACCTTGAAAGAAAAGATTACTGCATCACCTGTGCTAGCACTGCTAGATATAAAAAAACCATTTGAGATCTAAACAGATGCCAGTGACTATGCCATGGGAACAATGTTGACACAGCACTGTAAACCCATATGTAATCATCTTGAGACCTTTAATCCTGCAGTAGTTAACTATCCTACATATGATAAAGAATTGTATGCATTAGTTCAGTGTGTGAAAAAGTGGAAACATTATTTAATGGGCAAAGAAATAGTAATACATATTGACCATCAACCACTTCAATATCTACACTCCCAAACTAAGTTACAACAATTAAGACATTACAGATGGATGGGTTTTCTACAACAGTTTCATTTAGTCATCAGATATAAAAATGGCATAATAACAAGGTTGCAGACATGTTATCTAGACCCATTATAAATGCATCTACCATACTTTAGCATCATTATGTGCTGCATGAAAGCTACATAGAACAATATGCTCAGGATATGGACTTTAAATATGTATATGCAAATTTGAATCAAGGCAAAAGAATAGAAGAATTGGTCTATCACATGAAGGACCAAATCTTATATCATTGTGGGAAACTCTGCATTCCACAAACTAAGAGAGTAAAGATAATTAGGGAAGCACACACTTCTCTAATACGAGGTCACTTTGGGGTAAGTAAAATAGTTTCACAACTGCAAAGGTTTTGCTATTGGCCAAGAATGAGTGAGATAGTTTCTAGATATGTAAAGGGATGTGCTACGTGTGCGAAAAAAGCAAGCCCAACAACAGAAAACTAGGCTTCTACCCTCCCTTGCCAGTTCCTTCTCACCCTTGGGAAAGAATTTCCATGGATTTTGTTGGAGGACTGCCTAAATCTAAGAAAGGTCATGATTATATATATGTTTTTGTGGATAGGTTTAGCAAAATGTGTATTTTGATACCCTATAGTAAACATATTACAGCTGAACAAACTGCAAAATTGTTCTTTGAACATGTATGGGTTCATTTTGGATTACCCACTTCTATTGTATTTGATCGAGACACTCGATTTGTGGGGAAGTTTTGGTCAAGTCTGTGGGAAGTAATGGACACCAAATTAAAGAAAAGCACAAATTTTCATCCACAAATAGATGGCCAAACAGAAGTAGTTAACAAGACGGTGATCTAGTTACTGAGAGGATATTGCAGCAAACACCCTAAGATTTGGGACGAACACTTGTGTTATGTGCAGCATGCTTACAATAGAGTCAAACACTCTTCTACACAGAGATCTCCTTTTGAGACCTGTTTTGGTTTCATACCAAGGTCTCCTTTGCATTTTCTCTTTGGTAAAGATACCATGGTTGATAGAAAAATGATGTGGACAAGGCAACTAGGTTCATTGAACAGATCCAGGAGATCCACCAGGTAGTACAAGAATAGCTGGAAAAGAGCCAGGCCAAGTACAAGGCTAGGCACGATAAGCATCGCATGGAGCATAGTTTTCAAGTTGGAGACCAAGTCTGGTTGTATATTAGCAAGGACAGGATGCAAGGTGAAAGTAAAAAGCTAAAACCTATCAGGTATGGGCCCTTCAGGATACTTGAGAAGATTGGTGAAAATGCTTTTCGCCTTGATCTACCAGCTTACATGCACATCTACTCAGTCATGAATGTAGATTGGTTGAGGTTTTTTGAACCTTCAATGATTGAGGACCCTGAAGAGCAGAGTCAATTACCTTTTGTTGATGACTTGCTACTAGAATATCTTAATGAATTATGGGAAGACATAGTGTTGGACAGGAAGATAAGGACGACACGTAGTGGACAGGCGGAATACCTCAGGATTGGGCTTAAAGGTTCAAATCCGAGTAGTGCGAAGTGGATTGAGATTGGGCAACTGAAACAACAGTTTCCTCACTTAGTCAATGCTTGAAGTAACCAACTTTTGGTGGTCCAAAAGCTCTTTCAGTGGGAAGGCCATGATCCAAATTGGATCCATAAGACTGTCAAAGAACCATGACTGTATCAAGATGAAACAAATCTTTCAAGAATCCAAAACAACATCAAAAACACCCTGAACCAGTGGCAATGGCAGCTATCGTGGAACGACGAGGACCTCTGTCAAAGCAGGTTGACCGAGGCCTATGGAGACTACGCAGGAGGTCAAAGTAGCCCGTGGGAACCCCAGATTGGGAAAAGGAGGTGATTTTCGATGTGCGATTAGCTGCACTAATCACGCATCGCTAGGAAAATAGGGCCAAAATGTTGGAGCCTTAAGAACTCAGTTGCATTGGGAGTCGGAGAACTACGGGTGGAGAAACAAAAAGCGCTAACGTACGAAGGCGGGACCCGCGCTCTAGAAAATCAGTGGTGTTGATCGGGGCACCCTCAAATGGTAAATGGTTTTGGAGAAAGCGGAGCGATCCCACTCAACGATCGACATGTGGTGGTAGAGGTGAGACAAAATTGTCGTTGATCACGTGTTATTGGTTAAGCAAGTCAACCGCGCGGGACGTGCATATGACGTTGGATCTGGAGGAGCCCAGATCAGACGACTGAGATTGTGCCCGATAGAAAGAAGCGAAATCAATAGGGAATTAAGCCACGTTCTAAAGGGATTTGGAATCCATTTAACCTCGACGGTGGAGGAAGGACGCATCCATGGCGCAACTGGAGAAATGAACCGATGAGTAGGCTGGAACTGTTTAGATGGGGACATGTGGCCACTCCCTGAATGTTCATGCCGATGCTGAACATGGAACTCCAAGTGCAACTGCAGAAGGTGAATCGACAGAGGTGGAAGAGGAACCGAGCGGGCATGGGTTCGAATGACAAAAAGCCATGAATAGAGATAGAAAACATAATCAGGAGTTAAGTTTGAGAGATGAGAAAAAAGACCACAATCCTGAGAGGAGGACAAAATACATAGGGAAGAAGGTAGAAAAGCAAGAGAAGAGCAGAAAGAGACAGAGGGCCAAGCTGACCAGTGACAGCATCGAGCAAAAGATCTTGAAGATTCAAGCCATCCCATAGGGGAATTTTTCCGGATTGAGTATCACATTTGTCTCTATCCATTGTAGACCCGGAGTTCATAGAGCTGGTAGGAAGAATAAGTGTTTGTGCACTCCAGTGGCTTGGGAAATCCAAGAACCACCCTGGCAAGCAAAACCTGCTTCAGAAGAACTCACATTGAGTCCGTGCATTGTAATTTGCTACTAAAGGCACAATAAAACAAGGCCACCACTGAAAGCTGGACCGGAGATGTAGCCCTGGAGAATAGGGTGAACTCATTAAAATTTCTTGTGTCTTTGTGATTGCTTGCTATATTTCTCTATTGTCTTGCCATTTAAATGTTTGTGTATTGGCAATCTGATCGATATGTTGCTTAAATAACACAGAACATACACCAGCACATGAGTTTGTAATACCTTTTGTTTAATAAATCTTTAACTGATGTCCCTCATAGGGCGATTATTAGATCAACAAGGTAAGGAATTTGTAAACATTACATCACATAAGGATGATGCTTTCGAATTTCAACAAAGTGAATTCACATCAATGAGTGTGAGGGTTACATTTATGGCACTATAGGCTTCATGCTTATCATATATGAGTAACTCATGGAATGTGGATAAATAGTTGAGACACAGAGAAACATGATTGTTTTTTCATCCAGTAATAGAACCCTACATATGGAAAAATATTTGGTTTGGCATGGATAAATGCATGATTTGAGGACCTTGCAAAGTCAATTGGGATAACAGTGACAAAGAAAAGATATGAAGAGAGAGAGGGAGAGGAATTGACAACTGGGTTAGTCTTGTAGTCTCCTGACACAAGGTTGATTACAACCACTAGCATTGTAAACTCTAGGTACATACATTTTTCCCTTCTACACACAAGTTAATCGAGGGGATTTGAATACCATATCTCCTAAAACATAATATCTCATTTACACAACCATCACCAATTGAGTTACCCCTAGGGGTTATTTTGACAAGGTGAGAGTACACAAAAATAATAATAATAATAAATGATTATAATTTTGAATTAATACATTTGACTTTGTCAAATTATATAAATAAAAATAAATAAATAATTATTGCGCCAAGAGGCGCTCTATAGCCCAGTATGGGGTTAGATCTCATGTATACATGTAAACATAAAAGTAAACGTAAACATAAAGGTAAACATAAACATTTAACATGTAATGTTCAAAATTTAACATTTTTAATTTAATGTTGGCCCTATTTAAAAATAAATCTAATTATTATTATGTATAATTTTGGTCGAGAAACTACAAATATCTTTGGGTCAAAAGATATATCCAATTTCAGAGCATAGGATACCAAATACCAATTGAGCCCACACACCTATACATACTTGCAATGGTTCATGCGAGCAGGAGAGGAGCCAAGAGCTAGTGAAGTAATGAAATAGCCTTGTTTCCAACATAAGCGACGGAGAAAAACCGAACTGTGATAGTCTATGTACCAGAGTCTCAAGGGCATATTAGGAGACTGATGCCAATCCATGCCAAGCAACTCCAAACATCGTCTATGCTCCTCACCCAAGTCCTGAGCCTCAATGAAGCACCATAGACATAGACCCAACTACTTCCAAATTCCTTACCACCCAAACTCATTGCCCAAACTGTCGAACTAAGCCAATTCATGTACCAGGCTTTGTATTTATCCGCAGAGTGCTTGAGGAGGAATGTCACAACAGAGGAGTAAATGTCGGGTATTTTCATCATTGCGGCATTAATACACACGTGGAGGGGAGGTAGGCTAGGATGGTTGATCACATGCCACTTGTACCATCATATGTGCACCTCCATCGAGGGAATATGAGTCAGCTTGAAGGAGATCCTAAAGAGTTTGTAGCTCACCAGGGTCTAAATCAACGAAACTTAAAGTGACATGCCATAGAATGGAAAATTCTATGTGTTGGTTCATCACCCCTTGATTAGCCAACCAATAGACCACTTTATTGCTAACCCAAAAGACATGCCCTATTGTGGCGTATTCAAACCTTTCCAAGAGATGTTTTGTTCTTGCTAGCTGGGCTTTGAGATGCAAACTTTTGGCAATTTTGTGGATGGGAGAGTCGTCAATAATAGCTTGTGTCATCCAAAACGCCATTTTGGAATCCCTAATTATATGGATCCTTAAGTAATTTTTTTGTCAGCTAAAATAAGACCCTTCTCCAATGTTGTGAGTTCTACTACGTTATTGGTGGTGTGACCACAATACCCTACGTATATTCCTATCGAGGCTCCCCAAGAGTTGTGCAAGATTCCCCAATAACCCGCAGGACCAGAGTTTCCTTTGGATGCTCTGTCAAAGTTGATTTAAATGCAACCTGAAGGAGGCCGAGAGAAAAAAAACGAAGCTAATGTAAGAGGGTCCCTAATCAGAGAGGGAAGGGGTAGGATCATATCTTGAGATAGATTAAGGGAGAGGAGGATGGATGACTCCAGAGGAGTAGCTTTCCAACCATATGGATCCCATTTCTCCAATTAGATTGTCTCCCTAGCATTGTCTTTGGCTAACCCCAAAATGGAGGTGTTGGAGGGATTCTGATCCTAAAATATATCTCGGTTCCTTTCTTTCAATATGTTCAATAGGATGAATCCCAAGGTTAGGCACCATGCTCTATTAACAACCAGGTTCTTGAATCAACTTTGTGGCTAGTTTTCAATCATCTCCATAATATCTTCTTGGTTGTGCTCGTAGGGGCCTAAAAGGGAAGTTTCAAAATTCCATACTTCTCCTGCATTCGGGCATGCATTTAGAAGGTGTTGTAACGTCTCCTCCTAGTTTTTACAGAGGGGGCACAAGAGGCATTTTTTCGACAAGAGGTCCCAAATGGGTATTAATTTATGCCCAACAAGCTAGATAAAATGAAAAACCTTAGGCCAAACCTTCCCCCCCCAAATGGAGCTCCAAATTCCTCGGTGAGGCATGGTATGTGCATTGATCTTGATGAGATAATCTTCTTTGAGGGTGAAGGATATAGATGTTGAGTATCCCCGTCTTAGCTTGTTTGGACCCAGTGAGACAGGGATTTGTATCTGATTCAACTATTGTGAGAGGTTCTATTGTGCTTCCTAAGGGGCCTCAAGGTGTGAGCCAATTGTTTTTTTCCATTCTCTCCAGCCCTGGGGGTGAGGTTTCCCCTTCTAGTAGTAGCTACTCATCCATCATTGTGAGGTTGAAGAATGAGTTCTATATCCTTTAGGGGGGACACTCTATTCAATCGAGGGAGTTGCTACCATGAGTCCTCCCAAAATAAAGTTGAATTTCCTTCCTTAATTTCCCAAAAAGAGTGATATTGAATGGGATAGTTAGGATTTTCCAAGTTCCATATGGATGACCCTGTGGGGTAGGAGGTATCTCATAGTAACTCTCACTGGGTTTTAACTTTCCAATATTTATGTGACTAGATCCTTTTCCATTGATCTGTTTGCCCTAAATCCATCTCCACCAGAGATTATCCCCTAAAGTTGCATTCAAATCCTCAGGATCCCTCAAACCAAGACCTGCTTAGAATTTTGGGAGGCAGAGTGTATGTCAGGTGACAAGGGGCCATTTTTTTCTAAGTGTAGCACCATGCTACAAGAAATTCCTAAACATAGCAGTCAATATCGATATATTCTTTTCAGAGTGGGAAGAATAGAAAGGTAGTAGAGCGAGATAGCTTGAAGGACAAATTTTAGAAAAGTAGCATGTCCTTCCAGGTTGAGGACCCTAAGTTTCTAGTTGGACATTTTTTTGAGGACTTAGGATAATAAATCTTTCTAGTAGGCAATTCGGAGAGGATTAGCTAGTAATGGAACACCCAGATATTTTGTCGAGAGGGTCCATATAAAAAATCCTAGGGTGCGAGCCAAAAGATTTGGATTAGGCAAGGAGTATTAAAAAAATAAAAATGGGATTTGTGCATGTTAAGGAGCATACCTTAGGCCACTTGGAATTCCACAAGGATCCCATCGATTGCTACTGCTCCTTGAACCTTGGGTTCACCATACAATAGATTGTTGTCAACAAACAGTTGGTGAGTCATGGAGATGTCTGTTCTAGGGAGGTGTATTCCTTTCACGTAGTTGTTGAGTTTGGATGCCTTGATTAAATCACTCAACCCTTCAGAAACTATTATGAATATAAACAGTGATATTGGATCGGCTTGTTTGAGACCCCTCGAAGATCAAAAAGTGGGGGAAGGAACCCTGTTAACCAAAATTGAGAAGAAAGGTGTGGATATCATTGAATGAATCCAATAGAGCCATCCCTCTACGAACCTGAAATATTTCATGACTGAGAGAAGGCATGTCCAACTAAGATGGGCTTAGGCTTTAGAAAGATCCATCTTTAGTATCATCTCCTACTTCTTATGTCGCTGACGTGAATGGATAGTTCATGTTATGAGACTATGACATCTAGTATTTGCCTCCCTTCTACAAATCTTGACTGCTCCTAACTAACTATGTGGTGAAGAATGGCTTTCAACTGATGAACCATGATGCAAGGAAGGATCTTGTAAATTGCATTAAAAAATGTAATAGGCTTGAATCCACTCAGGGTACTGGCTTCCTTTGATTTTGGAATTAGGGTGAGGAAAGTTGCATTCAGTCCAGATCATGACTTTCTTATTTGTCAGGACACTTCCACCATCTCTACAATATTTGGACCCAAAAATTACCAACAAGCCTTGAAGAACTTGGAGGTGACCCCATCTGGATTAGGTGCTTTGTTGGAGGGCATATCTTTAACCATGGTCTCCACTTCTTCAAAAATCATTCGCTGCATTAAGGCCTTATATTTCTCTTCCTTCGTGAGGTTGTGGATGCGTCAGTTAATTCGCTATATGTCTTCATCTCGTTTGATATTTTCTTTAGATAGGAATGATGAAAAAAAGTATATGAGTTCTTGATCCATTCCTTGGTGCGATTCCAGAAATACCCATTCCTCAGAAGTAAGCGAAATGATGCGGTTATATTTTCAATTGTTGAGCATCAATCTATAGAATAACTTTGAGTTTCATTCCCCCTCCTAGAGCCACTAAACGCTATACTTTTGTCTCCACAATCCATCCCCTTGGATGCTCCTTTCTTCAAGTTTCACTAGGAGATGACCCTTTCCATCCGCCAACACCTATGAGCATCCTTCCTAGACATTTTGCATTTGGATCTTCTACATCTTCTCCTCGAGCTTCTATACTTTGACGAAGATGCCCCTAAACTCCTCGCGATTCCAAATTTATATTTTTAATTTAAGAGCTTTGAGCTTACTTTGGAAATTTTGTATGTAGGAGCTTGGGGAAACCTCAAGGGTCTTCCACAATTCTTCTAATGTTCCCACTAATCTAGGATGTCCAAGACAAAATCTTTCAAAGCGGAAGGGTTTGTTCTTCGTAAGGGCATGGGAACCTATATTAAGACATATGGGTCAGTGATCTCAGTTGGGAGAGGGCAGAATGGAAGCTTTAATAAAGAGATCCTTCAGAAGGAGTTCCTCGACAAAAGATACTGATCCAAACAAAAGGCTGCGTAGTTTTGGCCACCACTCTGATTGTTCCAAGAGTGAAGCCTCGTCTTTTGTTTCACATATGCCAAGTGGAGTTCCTCAATCAGATCATTGAATGTAACGGAGATGGGCTCCAACTGTCTAAACCCTCCACATTTTTCTTCCATATTTCGAATGAGATTGAGGTCGCTCCCTATTATCCATACATAGGATGGAATGATGGATCGAAGTGCCTTGAGATCTTTCCGAAACATATCCTTAGCTTGAGATATGGAAGGTCCATAGACTGTCGACATGTTGTACCACACACCAAATTCGATTGACCTGAAGGTACCAGAAAGGGTATAACAGGCACCAATCCAATATTAAAAGATGACTTGAGAGGGGTTCGAAAGCACTGCAATACCCCCAACCATTCCAATGGAATCTATCATCATGACTTCACTTTTCTTCTATCTATGTTGGTCAGCCTCCTTTATCTTTTTTTTTCAGCATTACAATATCCAATTTGACTTTAATTATTTTTTCCTTCATAGATTGGAGGTTACCTTTGTTGTTATAGCCCCAAATATTCCAAGAGATGATTTTCATTGAGAGAGGGATATGGATCTAGGAAAGTAATCCATCAATTCCCGAATTTTACTTGATTTTAACAGAAGTTTGTCCGCTTCCCTTATTACTTCTCTAGCTATCTTTCTCCATTTTTTGCCTCTGTCAGGTGCTCCTAGCTCTAGGAGGGTGATAGCCAACATTCCTCATTCTTTGCCTGAATTGGGAGGTTTGGGATTGATCTCTTACTTTCCCAGTCTGAAACTCTACTATTTCAAGATATTTTCAAAGTGTTAGAGTTGGTTGGTTGGGATTTTTTTAACGTTCCCTTTCATCCATAATCTCAATATGTCAAGCATTTTCTATTCCTCTAGGCTTAGTCAATTGTTTCATTCCTCCATCTCCAGCATTTTGATTTTGTGATTAAGGATCTCCTTTATTTTGCGATTTTCTTTTGCTGTTTTCGACACTTTTCTCTTGGGGGTAGCTTTGTCCATGGAAGTTGTGGGTTGTTTGTCAACATCCTTGGCCTAGAGAGAATGTTGAGAGGGGACATCATTTTCGACTTGCTTCTCTTGTGTCGTCTCCATAGTTTCTAAGAGTACGAAGGGGTTTTCATTAGGGGATTTTTGAGGTCTAAAATATGCCTCCTATGGAAATTATAAAATAATAATGGAAATAATAGAATAATATTAGATTACATCATGAGATTTTAGAGGGAAAAAAAAAATTATTTTTCAACTCATATTTTCAACTTATCTCCCTATGAGTTTACTCAAATTTTGAGTTGTAACACTCATTGAATGAAGAATTTTATTTCTCATCCAAGGAGTACCCATGTTGCATACATTTTATGGACTGTACTACAAAAAAAAATGAGAAATACATGAAAAATGTGATTACAATCATATTATTTCATGTATTTCTCATTTTTCGTGTAGAAAGGTCCATAAAAAGTATGCAACATGGGTACTCTTTGGACGAGGAATTAAATTTTTCTTCCAAAAAGTTCTCTCACTTGAAATTTGAGTAAAACCTTAAGGAGGTAAGTTGAAAATACAAGTTGAAAAAGTAGTTTTATTATTTTAATATTTTTACCTTTTTACTCTAAAAATGGTGAATCATTCCCCATGGTCGACATCATCATATTGAATCATATTGGTTCTTATAAAGTTTATTTTGGTTGTACATTTCCCTTAGGAGACCCATTTTAGACCTCAAAGTTCCTCTAATGAATTCCCTTGAGGAAGGGTTTCATCAGTCGGGTGGGTTATCTGGTCAGATCGTGGTTGAGGTGTTGGTGGTTTAGATCTGGCAGTCGAGGGGGTGATCTGAGATCGTTTCTGGTGATTACGAAAAGCTCTTACATGTTGATAACCTTCTTCATCACGTTGCTGGGTTGAATGTTGGGCTTCCTCAACTAGGGTAAGGGGGAAGTCACAAAATAGGTGGACATATTCGTGGTGGCAATGACATTTAAAGCGGACATGCTCATACTCAAGAGGTTGTGACCAAGTGGAGTCACGATAGAACAACTTGATTGTTTCAGGGAGGGGGTGGTAGATATTCATATGGACATAGACGCGAGCATATGTTGCATGTCCTTGGCACTTTCTGATTTGAAACTTTTACAAATTGACCAATCACATTTCCTATTCCTTCTAGGATATGAAGTTCTAAGAAGTCATACGGAAGGGAGAATAGTCTTACCCAAACCGGGGTTGCTTAAAACTCTTTCTTTTTGGTGTTATAGCACTCCTCCCAATTATGAAGAAACAATCTCACACTGTTCATCAAATAAGGTATGTTTTCAAAAATGTGTTTCCTATCGCCCACATTTGCAAAGGTCACTATGAAAAAGCCCTTGGCACATAGACATAGTTTGATCTGACCCCGAGGGGCCCATTTTTTCTAGATCCATTGAAGAATATCCTACTTCCATGGCCAAATACCCGGAAGCTTACATATAAAGGTGTGATCTTTCATGTATTGTCTTGGCTTCTCCAACTGATTATTTGGGATCATGAATTTAGGGTTCTTCTCTATCTTTGGGAGGAAATGGTTCTAACCCTGCACCTGCCATTATGCACCCATCATTAGAGTTTTTGTAGCCTTCGAGGTTGATGTGCCTGGTGCAATATTACTAGTATGGAAAAAGCGAGTCTGATTGACTGCATCTCTGAACAATGGAGGTCCCCCTCACCCAAGCAAGGGGCGACTCATTGGGGTTGTTCACTCCACAAACAAGAGAGCGAGTGTTGCACGTACAATCTATGCAGGGGTGGATGTCGATCGACCCTAGCCAACTGATATGGCTGCTACAGGGTTGCTAATATGATTTGATAGAACCCTAGGTGCAGCATGCCCTTTTGATTTACCTCCCAATTTCCTTTTATCACCACTTAAAATTATATCACCAAATTCAATTTAAAAGCTAGAAAACACCTAATCAAACTAATTTTGTTAAAATCTTTCTATGTATGTATGTATATATATGTATATATAATATTATATATATATATATATAGAATAGATAGATTAAATATATTAGATAGAAAGTGGTGGCAAGAGGGTGAGGGTTACTTTATGACCATAAGGAGAAGATAGAGTTTAGGTACCCGTGGGGTCTTGCTCATATGACATAATCAAAGAGAGATATTGCTTTCTACTAGGGAAAACTTCACCTGTTATGATCTCTCAAAGAACTTAGAAAATAATAATTGTTTTCCTAGCAATACATTTAGAATCAAGGATTCAAGTCCTTTTCCAATATAATGAACATGGTTTTTTTGGTTTTCTTAAACAAATACAAGGTCATTCAAATAACATGCATTGCCTTTGACAATGACTATATTGTTTCCTGAGCTATAGTAAATAGGAAGAAAATGAAATATGCACAAAGCTTCTTGTAAATATCTTAGGTTTTCAATGCCCCTCCTCTTCACAACAAGACATATTCATCAAAGCTTGTAAGTCTTCCTCACTCTCATATGAAAAGTACTTCAAATTCCTCAATGAATTAGATGACTTATAATCATGGAAATAGTTTCAAGTAACTTTGGAGTTTGGTTGTGCATTTTTTTTATTGTTCTTCTTATAAACTCTTCCTTCTACCCCTACACCCATTATTCACATATTATTTGCAAGTAGTGAAATTATATTTTCTATCTATAGCATGTTATTTTTATGTTGTTATAAGCATTCAATATTCTATATGTTCTTAGTAGTCCATCTTACAAACAAAACATCAACATTCGGTGAAAGAGATCCAAATAGGGATATGGATACATCACAAAATGAGAAAATAACTATTTTATGCTACAATATCATTTGCAAGATATTATTTTTGAGTTTTTCTCTCCAAAACCATTTCATAATTTCACATCACATGAAATATATTTTCCATGTGATTTAATCATCTCACTCAAGATTTAATGCCACATGCATCAAAATGTTATAAGTCACATCCAAAAAAAAATTATTCTCTAAAGTATGATATGCATGGAATAATAAAACGCATAAAACTTACAAACATGTAAGATTGCTAAGTCTTAACTCTACTATGTGAAAGATAGGGAATTCATGTATGATGGTGCACTTGTTAGGTAAACATGACTCAATGAATGAATTGAGGTTATTAGGTTAGAACTTATTGTTTTTCGCACCTGGTATTGGTGGCATGTATTATCGAGCCTATGTTATTACATCTGACCAGCCCTTAAAAGACTTGGGTATTATCCATTATAATTGGATAGAGTTGAGTTGTGAAGGCTTACTTTATTGGGGATAAGAGGTCAGCCATGCCCATAACATGGTGTGGTTTTGACTAAAGTAGATGCTTAACTTTCATTTGCATGTACACTGAAAAATCACTATTCATGGAATGTGTGGTTATTAGGCCTCTATAATACTAGTGATTCCCCCATTACTATTGTCATTGTATCACTTATTGTTATTATTGTGCCCCTATTGTCCCCATATTTTTATTAGTATGCCCCATAGAAACCTACAATTGTTATTTTTCTACCCTTATGTTATTACTGTTATGTCAGCTTGATTATATTGTGACCCCTTAGACTCCTATATATAGAGGGGAGGTTTAGTCATTTGTATCATCCAAGAATTGTTGATTTGCATAATGTAAAGGAGGTTGCCCCCTCAAAGAGGCTAAATTCTAAGGCATTGATCTATCTTTTCTATCTTTTTGTGAGCTAGTTTCCTAACATTTGGTATTAGAGCTTTGGATTCTAGGGTTTCGCTGCTCCAAACAGGTCATCATGGAATTTTAACTATTAAAACTTTTATGTGTCATTTCAAAAGCTATAAAAAAAACCCATTTGAGCCAAAATCGTTCTGAATGTCGGGTCCAAATTTTAGAGCCATTTTTGATATATTTACAGAGATATGATCTGAGGAATTAGGGTTTTTTCCAACTCCCGAATTACATTCCAAACATGTGACCTAGGGAAAATCATCATAACTTTTGTTTTGAGCATTAAATTGAGATTTCATCAAAATTTTCATAAAGAGGACGGCCTGTATTTTTCAGTGTATCAGTTTCAAGTACTAAGACCTAAATAGTGACACGTGGCACGTTGTACAAGTTCACTCTACTAAGTCTTTAATCAGGTCACCGTGGGAGATTTAGCATAACTCTTCCTTGGAGAATCCAATATTGATCAGACTTGTGGGGTTAGAAAGAGGAATCAAAGGGCTACCATGGGATGAGATTTCAAATATTCAAGTTTCGCAGTTACCGAGATACAACAGATTCAATATCTAGCTCTTACAAAGTGAGAAAAAAGGTGTGTAGCTTTTTTTAAATTTTGCATAAGATTGATTTGAAAAATTAGTTTGAAGGAATTCAAAGGAATACTGAAGAATTATTAGGATTAATTAATTTCCCAAAGAAATAAAATGGTAACACCTTGTAAGCAACCTAAAGAGGGAGAAATGCAACATGACATATCAAAATTACAAGACCAAGTACAACAAATTTCACTCTCACTAAAGGTAAATGAAGCCAAGATGAATGGCATGGAATTTAAGATGAATGGCATGGATGTTAAGATGAATGGCATGGACGATAAGATGGAAGAATTGAAGATGTATTTGAATAAGTTGCTACAAGGAATGGTCCCTAATGGTGAAAGGGTAGTAAAGGAAACTCATGATGAGAATAAAAGAAATGTTAATCATAATTTCATAGACTCTAACGTTGAATTGAAGACCCACCATGTTCCAAAAATATATATGAGTAATTTTTATGACAAGGATCCCGCAACGTGGATACTACAGAGGGAGCAATTTTTTGATCTCCATAATGTGAAAAACACACAAAAGGTACATATTGCAACTTTATATTGGGAACCAAATCAGTATGTATGGTATCAATGGCTATGCTCTCGTAAACAAATTGTCACTTGGGAAATTTTTACAGAAGAAATGATAGCACATTATGAGGATACAAAAAGCAACACCTGTTTTAGCCAATTGATAAATCTCAAACAAAAGGGTTCAATGAGGGAGCACATTTAGCACTTCCAAAAATTGAACATAAGGGTAAAAAATATTCGAGAGGAGCATAGGATTGATGTGTTCATAGGGACTTTAAAGGATGATATCCAACATGAAGTTCGCCTTTGGGAACCTGATTCATTGGAGAAGGCATACACATTAGCAAGAAAAATGAAAAGCAAAATTATGGCAACCAAGAAGCCTACCACTCACAACTATAAAGATGGAAGTGTTGTTCCCCCTAGCCTTCCACAACCTACAAGGTTGAAACCACAACAATTGGAAGAAAAAAGAGCAAAAGGAATTTCTTATAGTTGTGATAGAAAATACACTAAAGGCCATAACTGTGCTGAGAAGAAATTATTCTACATAGATTGTGAAGTGGAGGAAGAAAAGGAACAAGAAATTTCAAAAGAAGAGGATATACTCCAGGAAAAAACCCTAGATAAAGAAGAAATGAATTGGACCATATCTTGTAATGCATTGGCTTGAACTACCACTCCTCAAACTATCAAGATAGAAAGACATATCAGGAAGAAGAAAGTAATAGTGTTGATTGATCTAGGAAGTACCCATAATTTTATTCATTCTAAGATAACAAAGGAATTGAATTGCTTCCTATATCTAGCACCACAATGTCAAGTGATGGTTTCAAGTGTAGGAACCATAAATTTATCTGGAAAGTGCGATAATATCAAGCTATCCATGGGAGAATATGTATTGAATAGCCCAACGCTTTCCATTCCAATGGGTGGTGTTGATGTTGTACTAGGAGTCCAATGGCTGCAATCCTTAGGTATTATAGCTTTTAATTTTCAAGAAATTTTCATGAAATTTTGTGTGGAAGGAAAGGAATTTGAATTAAGGGGTATTGCAAGGAAACCAGGAACGATAATCAGCTCTAACTGTATGACAAAGCTTCTAAAGAATGAACAATGAGGTCTAATTGCACAATTATGTTCGCTAGAGGTTCCAATGTCAAAATCATCTATTTCTCCAAATATCCAAAAAGTCTTGGACAATCATTCCAAGGTATTTGAGACTCCCAAAGGTTTCCCACCTATTCATGATCATGATCATGTTAATCATTTGATTCCAGGAAGTGTTCCTCCAAAAATCGGGCCGTACAAATATCCTTATTCCCAAAAGAGTGAAATTGAATGTATGGTTGTAGAAATGCTAGAGGCTCGTATAATTCAACCTGGTCAAAGTTCTTTCTCTACTCTAGTAGTATTGGTGCACAAGAAGGATGGATCATGGCACATGTGTCGGGATTATAGCTCGCTATTAAAGATAAATTTCCCATTCCTATCATTGATGAATTATTGGATGAATTGCATGGATCAAGTTACTTCACCAAGTTGGATCTTCATTCAAGGTATCATCAAATCAGAATGAAGACTGAAGACATTCTGAAAATGACATCTAGAACTCATGAGGGTCATTATCAATTTTTGGTCATGCCTTTTGGCCTTACCAATGCACCTTCTACATTTCAAGGTTTGATAAATTCCTTTTTCAAACCCTTCCTTAGAAAATTTATGTCAGTATTTTTTGATGATATACCAATCCACAACAAGTCTTCAAAGGATCATGTTGAACATGTTGACAGGGTGCTCAAACTATTGGAGGAGAAACAATTATATGCAAAAAGCTCAAAATGTTTCTTTCGAGTACAAGAGGTGGAATATCTGGGTCATATTGTATCTCATGAAGGTGTTAAGGTAGACCCTAACAAAATCAAAGCCATTAAGGAATGGAAAATCCCCACATCCATAAAGCATATGCAAGGATTTCTCGGGTTGACAGGGTATTATCGCAAGTTTGTTAATATTTATGGGAGAATAGCGGAACCTCTAGCAACATTATTGAAGAAAGATGCATTTTCATGGACTCTAGAAGCAGCAAAGTCCTTCAAACATCTTAAAGAGGCAATGTGCCAAGCACCAGTCTTAGTTATGCCAGACTTCACAAAAACCTTTATTATGGAATGTGATTTTTCAAGAAATAGAATTGGTGTTGTTTTAAAGCAAGATGATAGACCCATTGCTTTTGAAAGTCATCCAATCAAGGGAAAGCATTCACACAAAGCTATTTATGAGAAGAAAATGTTGGCAATACTACATGCACTTAAGAAATGGCAACCCTACCTAATGCAAAGACACTTCGAGGTAAAAACAGATCATGATAGTCTTAAATACTTTTTAGAACAAAGATTATCCTTTGAAGAGCAACAAAAATGGGTCACAAAGATGCTGGGTTATGACTTTGAAATGATCTATAGAAAAGGGAAGAAAACTGTTGTGGCAGATGCACTCTCAAGAAAGGATGAGGATGTGGAAGCATTGTTGTGCGCCATTTCTATTATCCAACCAGATTGGATAAACTAAGTAAGGGAGGAATGGAAGAATGATAATGAAGTTGTGGGTACTCATTCAAAAGATACAACAAGATCCCAGTACATGTGATACATTTAGCTAGAAAAATGATTCATTATGGTACAAAGATCGCTTATTCCTATGTAAGAATTCCCAACTCAAACAAAGGATTCTTATGGAATTGAACACTTCTCCCTTAGGAGGGAACTCATGATTTTTAAAAAATTACCCCATGATTAAGAAGGAATTTTTTTGGAATGGCCTTAAATCAGATATTCAAAAGTTTGTGGCAGAATGTTTGGTTTGCGAACAAAATAAAGTTGAAACAATTAAGACCTCGGGTCTATTACAACCTTTATCCATTCCAAGCCAATGTTGGGAGGAGGTTTCAATGGATTTTATCACAAGTTTACCCAAGTACGAAGGAAAGAGTGTCATCATGGGGTAGTTGACAGACTTACCAAGTATGCACAATTTTGTGCATTATCACATCCATTTAAAGCCAATATAGTTTCTATTGCATTTATGGAAACAATTAAAAAGCTACATGGAAACCCAAAGATTATTGTAAGCAACAGAGATCCCATTTTCACTGGAAATTTTTGGATAGAATTATTTCTTGTCTTGGTACTCATTTACCTCATAGCTTATCTTATCATCCTAAATATGATGGGCAAACTGAGATAGTAAAAAAATGTTTGGAAGGATATCTTCGTTGCTTTGCATCTGATAAATAGGCACAATGGGTCAAATGGTTGCCTCTAGCTGAATGGTGGTATAACACTTCCTTCCATACTACAGCAAAAATGAACCCATATATGGTACTTTATGGATATCATCCACTATCCATCACATCATATTTAAGAGAAAATTCTAAGGTTCAAGTAGTGGAACATCACATCGAGCATCAACAACAAGTCCTCCACCTCTTAAAGGATAACCTCACGTTGACGTAGAATAGAATGAAACAATAGGTAGATCAACATCGCAGCAAAAGAAGTGTTGATGTAGGTGACTAAGTATTCCTATGGCTACAATAATATAAACAAATGTCCCTCAAGCAAGCTAAGAAGGATAATAAATTATCACCAAAGTATTATGGTTCGTACAAGGTGTCACAAAAGATTGGTATTGTGGCATACAAATTAGAGCTTCCTGCAGCTTCCTGAGTGCACATAGTTTTCCATGTTTCATGTTTAAAGAAGATTATTGGTGACGAGCTCCCAGTTAAAACAATATTGCCAGAACATGACAAGGAAGGAAAAAGAATATTAGAACCAGAAGGAGTCACAGAAACAAGAACTCAACAGCTACGGAATCGATCAATTTCAGAGTATCTCATCAAGTGGAAGAACTTATCCACTGAATATTCTGCATGGGAGGATGAGAATTTTATACAAATGCACCCATAACTACTCAAGCATTGAGGACAACACTTTTCATAAGGAAAGGTGCATGTTAGGCCCTTATAATACTAGTGATTCCCCCATTACTATTGTCATTGTATCCCTTATTGTTGTTATTGTGCCCCTATTGTCCCCATATTGTTATTAGTATGCCCCATAGAAACCCACTATTGTTATTTTTGTGCCCTTATGTTAATACTGTTATGTCAGCTTGATTATATTTTGACCCCTTCGACTCATATATATAGAAGAGAGGTTTAGTCATTTGTATCATCCAAGAATTGTTCATTTGTGTAACGTAAAGGATGTTTCCCCCTCGAAGAGGCTGAATTCTAAGGCGTTGATCTATCTTTTCTAAGTTGGTTTCCTAACAAGGGTCCACCCATGGTGCAAACTTTAATGCATTAAGGCATGAGAGGGTTCAATTCATGATAGTACATCTCAAATTTAACACTATTCATAATGATTTCCTAATATTTTCCTATGCCTGAAAGCATGCTCATAGAAATGGACCCCGTTCCCATTACATCAGCTATATATCATCAATATCACTGAACTAAATTGATATTTGACCAAACAAGGTAAGGAATTCATAAACATTGCATCAAAGACAATGCAAGGATAAGGGTGATGATTTGGAATGTTAAAAAGGTGAACTCACATCAATGCATGTCAGGGTTCCATTCATAGTAATACAACTTCCATGCTTAGCATATAGGAGTAGCTCGTGTAATATGGATTGCCTGTTAAAATGTAGAGCAACATGCATTGTTTTTTCATGCACAGATATAACCCTAGAGATGGAAAATTCTTTGCAATAGCATGGATAAAATCATTATTTGAGGACCCTGTAAAGTCATTTGGGATAGCAACAACAGAGAGCTCAATCCCTGTAATGTGAAATGGTAGCACCAAAACAAGCATATGACCTATAAATGCACATAGATTGTTTGATGGAATGGTTCAATGAGATAATTGTGTCGAAAGGTGCTCTCCAACCCTGTATGGAAGAGATGTTCTCCTATCCTGTTATGTTATGTTATGTAAAAATTTTGACTCAGTATGTATATGTATATGTATATGTATATGTATAAATGTAATATGGTTAATATGTATATGTATATATATATATATATATATATTATGTATGTATGTATGTATGTATGTTATGTATGTAGTATGTATGTATGGATATAGATATAGATTATGTAATAATGTAATGTAATATGTATAATGTTATATGTATATTATATGTATATGTAATATATATATATTATATATATATATATATAATATATATTATATATATATATATATATAATATATATATTAGAAGAGAGAGAGAGAGAGAGAGAAGAGAGAGAGAGAGAAGAGAGAGGAATCAACGACTAGCATCTTGTAACACGGTCGATTCCAATTTTTACTACTACAAACTCTAGGAATGTACATATGCACCTTCCGTATACATAGGTAAACCAAGGGGATTTTAATAATGGACATTATAGAACATAATATTTCATTTATGTAGGCATCACTAGTTGAGTTGCCCCCAAGGGGCTATTTTGACTACATCAAATCATACAAAAACAAAAATAAAAATAAAAATAATTATAACTATAATTATGAATTAAGATATTTGACTCGGTTAAATTACATAAAAACTAATAAATAATAAATAATTATAATTAATAATTAAACCATTTTAGATCCATATTAACTACAATTATAGCAAGCACCTAGAGGGATCAAATCTCTTTTCCCTCTAAAAGAGGTTTGACTCTCAAGGAATTTGATTTCTCTTTGTCTGTTATTAATTTACACAATGGGTGGAATGGGTTATGAGATGCCAGGAGGCTTGATCAAGCATTTTTGAGGATGAGGCGATGGATAGTAACCAAAAAATGTGTGTGTATGTGTGTGTTATAATGCATTTTTTTTAATTATGTGTAAATGGGCATGAGTACACTTGGAAAATAATCCGTAAAATTTGGAGTTAAACATGGGTGATAAGGGAGAATTCCAAATTACTATATATTATGTATATAAATTTTTAAGGGGGTAGGGCCTAGAGGTGAGTGGTTCTAGCTCATTTGGCTGGTTTGGTCGTATTTGGTAAACAAAAACCTAGGTCAACATTAAAGGGAGATTGTTAGGTAAAGTGAAGGTGTCAAGGTTATTAGGTTAATGATTTTGGTTTTGGGCACTTGGTATTGGTGCCGTGTGGTATTTTTTCCATGGTATTAGATGTGATCAAGTCTTTAAAAGGCTTCAAGGTTCTCCATTATAATGCCCTTGAGTTGAGTTGTGAAGGATCACAGGGCACAGGGCCAAGATGTTGATTAGTTTGGCTATCTTGAAAGTTAAGGATAATAAAATATTTATAATTTTCCTTTCTTTTTTTCCAATTAAATGTTTCTTGAGTAAATCATATTTGATGATAGTTTATATGTATTGTAAGATCGTTATAACCATTCATGTTTATATTTTTTTGAATAATTATTCATGTTTATATTGCAAGTTTGTTATAATTATTTTTCTAATTTTACATTCTTCAACGAGGTTTGCATATCAAGAGATTTGATCTCATTCGAGGCTTCGTAGATCCATCGTGAAGATGGATCTATACTGGTAGACTAGAGAAAAAAGTGCTCAATGTGAAGACTCCAAGAGAAAAGTTGATTTTTCTGCCTCGAATGTCAATGTTAAAAGGCATAAGTCCAACTGGTTCCCTTTTCATCTCGTGGAATAGATTTTTTTGGGTAGAATTTGTTTAAATTTTAGTTATAGATTAGAGAAATGTTTTACATATTTGAGTCTTTATATAACTAAATTTACTTTTATATTAAAAAATATACTTAAATAATAATTTTGGAAAAATAAACCATTATCTTATGCTTGCATATACAAAATTTTAAAAATGCTAAATCTATTTTTATATTTGAAAATACAATTTAAGTGATCACTTCAAATTGTATCCCCAAATTTTAATTTAAAAACCAAAAAACTACTTAATGAAACTACTTTTGTTAAAATAATTACGTATATATAAATATAATAAAGGGGTGGCAAGAAGGGAAGGGGTACTTTATGCCCCTCAGGAGGACAAAGTGTTTAGGTACCCATGGGATATTCTTCACATGACAAATAATCAAAGAGAGATATATTCTTTCTACCAAGGAAAACTTCACTTGTTATGATTTATAAGAGCCCTTAGAAAATACAAATTGCTTTCCTAGCAATACATTCACATGCAAATATCCAAGTGGAAGCATTTCCAATATAATGAGCATAGTATTTTTGGTTTTTTATAAAAGAACAAGGTCATTGAAATAATTCACATTACCTTTGAAAATGACTACATAGTTTCTCAGGTTTTAGTAAGTAGGATGAAAATGCAATATTCTCAAAGCTTTTTCTAAATCCCTTATCTTTTCAATGTCCTCCTCTTCACAACAAGACATGTTAATTAAAGCCTATAAATGTTCCTCACTCTAATATGCAAGAGACCACAATTTGAGTCAATACATGAGTTGACTTAGAATCATGGACATAGTTTCAAGTAACTTTGGAGTTGGGTTGTGCATTTTTGTTCTACTGTTCTTCTTCTAAACTCTTCCTTGTACCCCTGCACCCTTTCTTCACTCTTTTTTTGCAAGCAATGAAATTATATTTCCTATCTATAGAAAGTTCTTATTATTATATGATAACCATTAAATGGTCTATATGTTCTTAGTAGTACACCTTACAAACAACACATAAAAATGTAGAGAAATAAATCCAAATAGGGATATGGATACATCATGGCATGAAAACAAGACTATTGGATTCAACGATATCACATTCAGAATATTCTCTATGCTACACATCACATTCTCATTATTTCTTCTCTCCACAACCATTTCATCATTCCACATCACGTGAAATATATTTTCCACGTGATATAACACATCTCACTCAAGATTTAAAGGCACTTGCATCATGTTGTTAGTCACAACCAAAATGTAAATATTTTTTAATCTATGATACACATGGAATTAAAGTGTACACAAACTTTATTACCATGTAATCTCTAATTTTAACTCTACTATGTGAAGGAAATGGGTCTCATGTATGGTGGTGCACCTATTAGGTGAACATGACTGAAGGAATGAATTTAGGTCATTAAGTTAACAATTATGGTTTTTGGCACCTAGTATTAGTGGCTTGTGGTATTTGGACAATGGTATTACCTGTGATCAAGCCTTTAAAAGGCTTGGTTATTCTTGATTGTAATGGGATATAGTTGATTCATGAAGGATAACTTGGAGAGGGCTAAGATATTGGTTGGCTTGGCTCTGTTTATGTCAAGGTTAACAACAAATCTATTATTTTTTGGTTTCTCCCTAATTAGGATTTTCCAGGGTAAATCATGGTTTATGTGTGTTTTAACTATATATATAATGATATCATCAGTCCTCTTATACTATTTTGGATACCAATAAATGGTATTAGAGCCCTGGTTATCCTTGATTTTGTTACAAGAATGGCCTGGGAATTTATTATATGATGGATTTGTTACACAACATTTTGTCACTGTCCTTATGCTCCCCATTCCTTGATCTTGGAGGACCTCTGTAGTGAACCCTGCATGCTTTTCCTTCATGGAGAAACTCCCATTACGTCCCTCTTCATGATCAGATCATTTCCCTTTTGCACCATTTTCTTTGAAACTTCTGTTTTGCCCAATTTACAAGACTAGCGTTAATGACCTTTGTCTCCCCCGCACTGATGTGCAGAGATTAGCACTATTCCCTATGCCGATCGGTGTGACTAATTTTTGTTCCAGTCGCGCCATTCCTATTATGGAAAGTTTTTTAAATTAGAGTTGAAGCTTCCATCTCTAGAAGCTTTGTAATAGAAGTATGGTAAAAGGTTTGGCCGGATGGGGTCGAGGATGAAAATTTGGGCTCCTTTCCCCTATAATGATGGAACTACCTCAAGGGATAAGTCCTTCCGCCATGAGAAGAGGATCTTCCTATATAAACCTCCCTTCCTCCCAAGCACAAACTAGTGAGAGTATGAAAATCAAAGTTATATTTTTAGCTAAGTGTGGATATACTATTTTAGACAAGCAAGCTATTACTAGTTGTAGCCATCTAGTTGTGTGAGGGAGAAGCGTGTTTGGTTTTGAGTGAAGCCTAAAGGGAAGAGTCTTTAAACTATTGTTGTTTGAATCCATCATGAAATTCTAGTAGAAGTGTGTGGGAACCTGGTCTTGTTAGAGGAATATTGCAATGTCAAGAAAAGTGGTTGTAATCTCTCTCTGAACATTGGTATATGAAACTATTGATTGATTTCCTACATGTTTTGTAATATTACATATTCATGTCTTAATGCTTCTTGACTCATTAAGTAGGTTGAATTGTAATTTGTCTATTATTATGTTTGTGCGTTGTTGTTGTTTACTTGTTTCAGGAGCTTGAAGAAGGAAGTGAGAGATTGTTGGAGCGAGCAAGTGAGGACATCATCAAGCGGGATAAGAGACCAAGATGTAGGCCCTCTTGATTGATTCTAACCTAAGGAAATCTTCCATAGAATGTATCTGTTGTGGCTAGACCTAGTATTGGGCTAGAGGAATTTTTTCATGTCTGCACTTATAATTTTACTTCACCACAAATTGGCGACTTCACTGGGGAGATCCCATCTTTTGTTTGTTTTGGATTTCATGATTTCGTCAGAACATTGTTAGTTTCACGTTTTCCCTTTTGTTCTATTGATTTTCTCTTGCTTATTGGCTTAAGTCTAAAATTCATAGTATCAGATCTTGTCCTTGTTTTGAAAAAAAAAAAAATTTCCTTAGTTCCTTCGGACAATGCATTTAATCGGCTGATAGTGGTGCCTATCAGCGCAAGCTGCATAGACAGTCGTGTTGACCCACCTATGGCACTTGTTGTCAGTTAGGTAGTCGTGTCGATTCCTATAAGTGAATATTAGGGCTAGACCCCAATCTTCGCAAGTATGCTATGCCCTTGTGTTTTGACCTTGTGAGCCTTTTGATTGTTTTCTCCTTGATTAGAAAGCTACTTTTCGTTTGGCTTTTTCTTTCTTGTAGGCTTGTCATGTTGTTGTTTTGATCAAGTCATTGGATGGCTAGTGACACTAGGGCATCTAGCTAGTCACCCATTCAGCAACGTGTGGTCTCATCGAGTCTGGTTCTAGGTGTGTTTGCTCATTGCATTTGTTTTTGGTCCCTCTTATGACTTTGACCACTTTTTGCACAAGTTTAAAAAAGTTTTGTTTACTAGTTTGAACATCTTTTTCCGGCATATATTACATTGTCAGTCTTGTGCTTGACAAAGTCGATGTTTCATTGATCTGAATGAAATTCTCTTTTTATGTTTTCATCTACTTGAAGAGCTCATAGTCTCGAAAAAAATTTCATTGAAAGATTGTACGTGAAAGTTTGTTTCATTGTTTCATGAGAAAATATGAAATTCTAGCTTGTTGCTTCATTATGATTCACATCGCTTAAAAACTAGAATTGCATCAACATTTGAGAAGGAAGAGAATTTTTTTTCATTTCGAAAGGACTAATAGATAAGTGATTGTCAGGAAATTAGGAATTGGAATGCATTTTTCATTAGTTTATTTTTTTAAAAAGTGAAGTAGTGAGAGATCATTTCATTTTCAATTTCTTGACTATTTTCATTTGATTGAGTAGTTTCTACTCTCTCTAGTGTAGGCATTTCATCGAATTGAAAGGGTCTTGTCCCATTCATTTGCATTTTAGGTTTTTCGAGTAGCATCGCTAAGACCTGAAAAGTAAAACTTAACTCAAGATCAACTCTAAAATGAATTCAATTTACCTAAGGCACATTTGACATTAATGATCACATCCAGAAGGTCTAGACTAGAGACATGTTCTGGTGTCTGTAAACCTAGCAGTTGTTGTTAGCTTTGGCATTAGACAGTGCTAGCATAGATTTGTGTTCCATGTACCATCTTGTATATAATAGGAGACCCCACTAAGCTGCAATCCTTTTGTCCTTAGGAAGCTGAATTGACCACCTTGTGAACATTATACACCGAACACAGAATTCGGGGAGATTTCTTGCTTGTACTTCTTGGTTCCCTAGGAGGTATTCTACAGTTCATGGTTACCTAGTAATCTTGTTTACGTACATCATCTAGAGTAGTCATTTGATGTTTTTGACTCATTAAACTTAAAAGATCATCTAAGCACTTGTCCTTTCGAGCTCATTTCCAATCGAAAGCGATAGAGTCATATCTGTTTCTTTCCCGACTCTTAAAAAATGAAAGAACATCAGTCATTTATGCATCTTAAATAATTGATTGCCCATGATCCAAAACATTCTGTTAGATTTTTTACCAAATCGTGAGTTCCCTTAAAAGGACATTTTAAAGCCTTGAAGTTATTTATTTTGTCAGCTAAGATAAGGTCATCGTGGCTAAACCATCTCATTCACCCATTTCCTCTTCCTCTCCTCTATCTGAAAGATTGTCTAAGGAGCCACTTCTTGAGTTATCAGAGCCATTTGAGGACCAAAATTTTGAACTCGTGATTTTTTTGAGTGTTCAACCATTATCATCTCATCCTGTGCCTACTTTCGTTTCGGGGTCATCTATTGGTCTTGACCCGAAATCTCCAGAAAATCCCGTTCGAACTCTAGAGAACTCACCGACCACTGATGATCAGCTTGGTTGGTTATCTATCCTCCGAACCCTCTGTTTGATGCTATTGAGATATCACCCTAGCGCCCTTATAGTCTATATTATCAACCGGGTGTTCCTTTGGAACTATCCCCTAGTACATGTTTGGTTGTCCGTCGTTGTTTGTTTCCATACATGGAACCCGAAGGCGATGCTCCAGTCACTTCTCCGGATGAGTCAGAAGTCTTAACTCCAAACAATGTTGAGGGGGAAGAATTGTAGTTCTAGTTCCCTCCTAAGGATTTCCCTTATTCTGAAGGTATTCTTGCCAGCTTTCCATCTGGCTATGTGTTTTTAGGGCACTTAGTTTTAGGCACACCTACTGCCTCATCACTCTACCATAATTTTGTTTGGGTGTCAGGAATCATGCCTATGTTAGGTACACTCATCACAAACATGACCTCCCAACCAGTTTTTACCTCAGTCCTAGTGTAGCCCACTATCTCGAACACTCTTGTATCATCGATCCTAGTTACACATTAGTCTCAACTGGCAGTTTCAAAGATTGTCTCTGCTAGTTCTTTTGTCCCATTAGTAAGTGGCCAGATTGTGCCATCGCTTGGGGGGGGAAACCTGAATGTCTATATGGTGTCAGATGCCACTAATGTGGGTGGCTCACAATCTCACATGATTGGTATAAAACAACCTTCTTTTGGTATTATTTACAACCCTGCTGACCCTATTGGATCAAGCAATGTCCAGTATCAGCAGGTCTAGAATCGTAGTGGTCCATTTGGATTGAGCAATGTTAAGCATCAACAACCCTATGGGGCTCAGGTACAATACCAAAATCCTTACGTTCCATATGGTTCTAAAGGATTGGTTAATCAACCTTACACCCTCCAACATGGGCTTTGCATCCAGCCCGGCTATGGCTAGATTAAGTTCGGTAATTTCCCGGGAACTGTTCAAGTACCCTTGCAACAACAAGGATAACTTTTGCAATAACCAGGGCAACCTTTGTTACCACAAGGGAAACATTTGTTACAGCAAGGGCTTTCCACACAACAATAAGGATAGATTTTCCTGCAGCAAGGTCACCTGCAACAACCACAAAGTCAGTCCTTTCAACATTTATAGTAGACCACGTAGCAGCAGATGCAATATGTTGTACATACCTCTCAACATGTACCCTCGCAGGGCAAACCTCTGCAAACCCAGGGACAAATTTTGCAACCGCAAGGTCAACAAAACCAACCTGGGCAGTAGTAAACCTTGCATACCTATCAAAAAGGGAAACCCTTGCATGGAGAGGTTCAAGGTCAAATCCTGCAGTACTAGGTGCAGAATTCTCTTGTACAGGGCCATCAGGTTCAAAATCCTATCAGTCAAGGACACCAGGTACAAAATCCATACGTCCAAGGGAAACAAGCGTATCAACCTTATGCCCAAGGAATATAGGTCCAAAACCCTCTTGCTCAGGGATAACAGACCCAACATCCCTATGTTCCAGAACAACAGATCCCATACCCATATGTCCTAAGTCAATAGGCTCAGCATCCTTTAGCCCATACGTTCCCCATCAGAAACCTATGCATGGATAGTTTCAAGGTATTCAAGGTTCAAATCCTCCCTTTGGTCAAGGTAATCTGCAATACGGGCAACCTCAGATGCCATATGGTCAAAATCCCCCATTATGGGGTTAAAATCCTTACCTGCAGTGATGGGATCCTCCTTATGGGCCCGCTTATCGACCTCCCATGCCTTTTAACACTCAATTACCTTTCTTAGCTACACTTGATTTTCCAAATGTATGACGTATTACAAATGATCTGATTCTTCATTCGTCGTACTGGCCTTCGGTGCCATCCAATATACCAAGTGATTGCCAAAAGTTTGATGGAAAAGCTAAAGATGATCCTTATGCCCATGTGATGACATATCACCTCTGGTGCTCGTCGAACTCATACATGGATGATTCCATTCGCCTTCGTCTTTTCCAATGAACCCTCATGGGTGCCACAGAAAGATGGTACATCGAGCTACCTCAAAGTAATTTTCATGACTTCAATTCATTAGCCATGGCCTTTCTCACACATTTTCAACTATTGGTTCATTATGAAATAGGTACCTATCTGCTCACATCACTTAAGCAAGACACTGCGACGCACATCTCTGATCATATCCATGAATGGAGACATAGATGTTGACTGATCAAGTTTGAAATAGCTGATCAGTTTCTCACCGAATGGTTTATGAAATCATTTGTAGCCCCAATTTCTCGCAATATAGCCATGGGTGGATGCATCACTGAAGAGCAAGCCATTGCTCATGCCTAGTACTTGTACTTGGTCTACTCTCACTCTGGCACCTTATACGAATTATTACCCAATTCTCTATGGCCATCATCCCATCTCGCGACATTGAAGTCACCCGTTGTTCCTCTCGTTGATGGAGTTATTGGTTCAGTATCCCAGACCCTTGCCAAAACTTCTTCCAAATAGAAGTCGGTCTTGAATATTGCTGCCAACAGTTCATCTCAAAACCCTCTAGGCCCTGGTAAAACCTCAGAGGTCCACGTTTTCAAGTCTACTGTAGCGGACAAATCCTCAAAAGGAAAAAAGAAAGGCAAAGGCAAAGCTAAAGCCAGTGCCCCAAAACAGGGTCCTCCCAAATTGTCTATTGGCGAATCTTTGCAATAGAAACCTAAGTATCCCTACCTCATTTGTGAGGAGGATCACTATACTAAGGGTTGTCCATGACAATTTGAAGTTATTCGTTTTCTCAATTAGACCCCTATTGTCCTCAAAGATCCTTTTCCATCTCAGCAGACTCATATGGTATACCAACCCCGATCTTCTTCCTCTGGATCTCAATTTTTCATGATGAGCACACCCATTAATGTGACTACTTGATTGAAGGATTGTCAAACTCCAACTCCCACAATAGGGAAAGAAAAAGAAGCTCCACCTTCTTCTTCTACCCCGAGTTCTAGCCCTGATCTGCAAATCTAGCGCCCTAACCCTAATTTCACTACACGACCACCCTCTCGAGGTGTGCTATGAAAATCCTCATATAATCCCAACGCCCAAGCCACTCAGCATTACAATATTGTTGAAGATTTGGCTCTGGCGTCATCGACTATGTCGGCTCTCGAGCTACTCCAAAGCTGGCCATCACAACAGAAATATTTGTTGTCAACTATAAGGGGCATTGATCCCACCGATTCTAATTTGATCTATTTTGATCTAGAGAACCATGTTCTAAGACTCCCTCATCAGATTTTCTTTCTTATTCAGACAATCATTAATGAAAAGACCATCCACCGCACTGTCATCGATGAAGGTGATTCTACCTGCATCATGTTAACTTCGTGTTGGAAGGCTATTGGTTCCCCTACATTGAACTAATCTTTGAACACATTGGAATCTTTTGATGGGTGTGATTCGCGACCTTAAGTGTCTTACCCAACCTTGCCATCACCCTAGAAGGAAATACAGTGCAAGTCAAAGTAGATATTGTTGACACCAATCGCAGTTATAATATTCTACTCAGCCGAAGTTGGACTCATGCCATGCATGCCGCGGACTCCTCTTTGTTTCATGTGATCAATTTTCCCCATCAAGGGAGGATTGTCATCGTTGGTCAACTATCTTTCTTTGCCTCTTCCTCGTATGATGACAAAATTTTGTATGTCAAGCACTCTGATGCTTCTTTTGAGAGTGTGGGGGCAGTCATCTTCAAAGATTCTGCCGTAATGGGGATTTTTCCACTCCCACCTCCTCATGTTGCCTCTGTCAACATGATCTCGATAAATTCTGATCCCTGTGTCAAACTTTCCCTAGATCTGGTTGTTTCTTGGGGTGACGTCATGCCGCTTAGTCCCGTTGAAGTCAATTAAGTGGAAATTGTTTTGGCTACGAAATCTGCATCCTTTGATTCTCATATTTCGAAGACCTCCCTCGATATTTATTACTAATCCCCCTAGATTGGCACTTTGGAATCATCCAATCCCTTATCTGAAACCTTCCTCACCAATGAAGGTAGCATGGAAACCATGTCTATCTAGGAACCACCATGGATCGATAGCCATCATTACTCCTCGTTCCTGCCTCGCCTGGTGATCATCTCTACCTTTTTCAGAGAATGTTCTTCTTCACTGCTCCTTGATGTGTTAGTTCACCCTGACATGATCAAGATATTTCAACTGAGGGCACCTTTATCCCTTTATGGATTCAGGATTTTTCACCCTCCCCGAGTTTTCACTGATTTCCCATTATTTCAATAGGGTTTCCATCTGAATTGTAACCCTCCCTTGCCCAGGGGGCATGGGGGAAAGCCTTCTATGATTTCTACTACATTATTTGGCTGAGTTGATGCTTACTCATCATGACAACGAGAAAACTCCAATGTCCTTCTGTGTTGATTGATCACCCGAGAATCAAAATGGATTCCCTCAAAAATTACTATGTTTAGGTCATCTTGCATGGTTACTTATGTACATTAGTGTGTGATTCATTTATGTACAACATGGTTTTGTGTGATAAGTTTTCAGTCAATCTTCCTATTTACTATGCTTTTCTTTTTTTAGAGAATTTTCGGCGAAATCACATAAATAATAATTTGTCGACGCGTTTCGAACCAACCAGTGTGGTTCATCGTCAGGACAAGTTGAAGAACTGATCCAGCTTAGCTTGTTAAATAATCTGGGCAGAGACACCAACGGCTAGATTTATCACAGCTAATTTGACCTTATGACCCTAGTCAAACGAGCTATATTTTTAATTCTTATTATTCTTAGAAATTCGTTAAATTAGGTAAATTAAATAATTAAAGTACTCTTAATAGCTAGCGATTCATTAGTTTATTTCCCTAAATCTAATAGTTTATTAATAATTTATTAATTAAATATAAATATATAACGTGTAACGAACCAATACTATTGGTTCATCTATATATTAATTATTAATATTTTAATTTAATTCATTTATATAATCTATAAAAAATAATAATTAATAATTTATTTGATAATTTATATTTACCAAATAATCTATATTCAATTAATACTTTACTTTCTAATTTTATTATTCCTAATATAATATTTTAAAAATACCCATGTAATTAGGTAAATAATATATATAGGTTCAAAATTTATTTATCGAAATTTTTAAATAATTAGGAGGGGGTAAAAATAAACTAATAGAATAAAAAATATATTCAATCTTTTATACAACTCTTTAAAATAAACTATTTAAACACTAAATATATATTAGAAATAAAACTAGATCGTTATAATGGTTGGTAAAAAATCACATTACTTTAATGTTTATTAATCACTATATATATATAGTAGTTATAATAAAAGGTTCAATAGTATGGATTCAAATAATCCTAGAGTCTAGTTTAAAAATATAATTAGATTCATTAATTGTATATTAATAAATATATATAACGTTATAATAGTCTATTATAGGATAATATTATTAGTATAATATTTATAGAAATCAAATCTATATAAATATATATATAATTGAAAACAAGAAAAAAGACAAAAATAATTAAATTACTACCTGAATATTAATAACAATAATTGTATTAAGGCTCGAAATAAAGATCATATTAATAGCCAATAAGACGAATAGTACTAAGAATAAAGATAATAGAAGGGAACAAATTATATTAATTCAATATATTATTAGGAAGCTAAGATCCGTGGATGAGTATATAAATAATGATTAAAAGCTAACAATAAAATAAAAATTATAAGAACCCAAGAGGGACAAAGGACCAACCACAGAATCTACCCCGAGGCCTTATAAATGAGGGATAGAGGAGGCTAGGAAGACAGGGCTGGGACCCAGCAACTGCTAATCTTCCAGCCATCATCCCTATTAAGATTCCTCGGCCTTTTCTCAATCTCCAGGGCCTCTCTGAATTTGCGATGGTGAAACTACGCAACTTTAGCAATCACTTGAGCCTCTTCAATACAGACATGATGCCTAGTCTTTTCGGCATGTTCAGCCAAGGCTGAGGACTTGGCCCTCCCATGCCTTAAGTCAGCCGAATGCTCACTGATCCTTTGCTTGATAGAGCGACCCGTCTCACTAATATATGGTGTCCCACAGGAACAAGGAATGACATAGATGCCCTTCATGTCTTTAGGGTCGATAGGATCTTTTACCGACCTAAGGGAGCCACGGATAGTATTGAGAGGCCTAAAAGTTGTGGGCACATCGTACCTCCTCAGAATCCTCGCAATCCTATCATTAGTCCCTTGGATGTAAGGAAGGTTAACCCCCATGACACGATCTTTAGGATCTCTTTGGACAGAAGGATCCTTCTTGGCCTTGAGAAAGGCTTTTTGACCTAGGTTTCTACTGTAACCATTCTTCACAAAGACATCTAGGAGATGAGCCTTCTCTGATTCCAAGCTCCCTTCATCAGAAATTCTAACAGCACGGGTGGCAAGAGTGCTTAGAACCCCTAACTTCTGAGCGGAGAAATGATGGGAAGAAGCATGCAAGTACTGCTCAGTATGCGTCTTCTTTCGGAACACCTGATGAGAAAAGGAACCATCCACCTTATTAGAGATGAGAACATCTAGGAATGGAAGACAACCATTGTCTTCTTTTTCCATCGTGAATTTAATGGCAGCGGACTGGTTATTGAGATGACTAAAGAAATGCTGCAGCTCATCAGGACCATGAGACCAGACAACACCAGTGTCATCAACGAATCTTTTCCAAAGCTTCGGTAAGAGACGAGAGGAGGCCAAGGACTTAGACTCGAAATCCTCCATAAAGAGATTAGCAACGACAGGGGACAAGGGGGAACCCATGGCAACTCCATAAGTCTGCTCATAGAATTCTCCCTCGAAGCTGAAAAAGGTGGAGGTAAGGCAAAGCTCAACCAACTTAGCCGTATCAGGGTCGGTGAGCTTATTAATCACCTTCATGGCCTCATTGATGGGAATACAAGTGTAAAGAGAGACCACGTCGAAGCTTACCAGAATTTCCTCGGGCTCAAGCTTAATTCTCTTAAGATCATCAATAAAGGAGGCCGAGTCTTTGACAAAGGACTCAGTATGACCAACTAAGGGCCTCAACTTTATAGCGAGGAACTTGGCCAGGAGGTAAGTCGGACCACCTATGGTGTTGACAATGGGTCTCAGGGGGACCTCTTCCTTATGGAGCTTCGGAAGGCCATAAGTCCTAGGCGTGATAGGGTTTCCCTCAATAAGCTTCTGGGATAGAGGATTAGTGGAATTGTACGACTTGATCGCAAGAGCGACCGCTCTGGAAACCCTTTTAAGGGGATTTTTCGAAAGCTTCTTATAACTCCCACTATTACATAGATGATCAAGCATCTTATTCCTGTAATCACTTCTATCCAGGAGGACGGCAGCCCCACCTTTATCTGCCTTTAAGACCACGACGTTACGATTTTTGTTCAAGGTCTTCAAAGCCTCAAGCTCAGCCTTGCTGATATTGCTACAGGGAGGCTTAGCCTCCTCAGAACTATGGCACAATCTTGCCTAATCGTGTCTTTAATCTTATCAGGCAGGTTCTTAATGGCACATTCTACATCGTAAATGATGTCTTTGATCGGGATTTTTCTGGGCGCTAAGGCAAAATTCAGACCTTTGCCTAAGAGACTAAAAACCACCGGCAGAAAGGAAAAACTAGACAAAGTTAACACCTTATTTCCCTGAGGGTGAGGACCCGAAACATTCACAAAACTACCTTTAACTCCACCACTACTAATAAAGTTACTAATCTCATTAAGAGCTTTATTACCAAGACCCCTTTTTTTATTACCAAGTTTACTAAAATTACAACTATTATAATTAATCACCTTATTATTACCTTCTTTATTTATATTATTATCCTTATATTTCATTGACTTACCCTCTTAATAGCTATTAAAGTGAATAATATCATTATGCCCATTTTTTATGACATCCTTATTCCTTATATTTCCCTTACCGTTAATACTATTCTCAAAATTAAGTTTATATTACTCATAACCAAGCTTGCGACTTTATTACCTGAAAGATCAGAACTACCATTTACCGAGTCGCTCTCAGGGTTGCACATACCACGATCCTCCGAATAAGGTCCACGGCAACTTACAGTAGGAATACACCGTGGGCTCAGCTCAAACGAAACGCCCAAACTGGAACCCGAGCGGTCGGACACTCCCGGGATCTCCTCAAACACGTTTATCTGTTCCATAACACCCACGTCCTGTCCTTGATTCATTAACGGGCCAACAACACATTCCGCTGACCCATAGAACGAAGCCAAACCCGCAGCGCTGCCGTCCAGACTAGCGGGGATCTCCACACCCACGTGAACAACGTTGTTTACTACCTGCGGAGACACGTCCCGACCCATCGAATCCGATAGGGACTGTGCAACACTTGGCCCACATTCATCTGGCGGAGACCGAGATCTAGCACTGATCGGAGAAGCCGGATTTACGCATGGATTTGCCACACCGCTGCTCACATCAATGCTACCCTTCACCAGATCAGACCCAGAGGTGGGCAGATCAGGACATACCGCAGATGGGTCGCTCAAAACCCAGGACTTCAGGGAGGAGATCTGGTCAAACGAGACCTGACTGTCTGAACCACGACCAGAATTTGGATCAGAGCAACCAGAAAGCTTAATATACTTAGTGGACTACCTGATCTTAAGCAATTCTTCCAATCTCAGGGACTTTAGCGTTGGACGCGCATCAATCCTTGACTAGAAAGAAGCAGGGAAAATATTTGATAGCTCTAGATGAGCAGCCAGAAGAAGCCTGGACAGATGATCCAGATCCTTCCTTACTCTACAAATCTCTGATTTGACCAACCCTAAGCTTGCCTTCAGAAAAACGCCATGATTTCGAGGAACATCGAGGTTGTGCTTAATTTGGGCAAAGCTAGGGATAACTGAGGAATCTCTGCAACGCTTAAGAAACACCAGATCGGATTTCAACTTTGTGACCTGCATCTGTGTCTGCTCGAAACGATGAACCCTCTTAGCAGCGGCTTCTCCGTGCAGGGAAATTATTAAGGAATTTAGACTACTGTGATCCATAACATTGTTTAGAGAATTTTCGGCGAAATCACATAAATAATAATTTGTCGACGCGTTTCGAACCAACCAGTGTGGTTCATCGTCATGACAAGTTGAAGAACTGATCCAGCTTAGCTTGTTAAATAGTCTTGGCAGAGATACCAATGGCCAGATTGATAACAGCTAAATATGACCTAATGACCCTAGTGAAATAAACAATACCCTTGCTATATTCCTAATTATTATTATTCCTAGAAACAAGCTAAATTAGGTACTCAAAGTACTGTTACTAGCTAGAAATTCATTACTTCACTTAACTAAGTATAATAGTTTAATAATAAATGTATATCTAAATACATATAACGAACCAATCTCGAATAAAATAGTACTATTAATTCATCTATATATTTATTTAATGAATATTTCAATTCATTTATATAATCTATACAAATATAATTTAATAATTTATTTAATAATGTATATTTACTAAATAATCTATATTTATTCACTACTTAATTTTTTATATTCTTGTTCCAATTATAATCATTTAAACTACCCCCATAATTAGGTAAATATATTTATTATTAATATTATAATATTTATATAATCTATACAAATATAATTTAATAATTTATTTAATAATGTATATTTACTAAATAATCTATATTTATTCACTACTTAATTTTTTATATTCTTGTTCCAATTATAATCATTTAAACTACCCCCGTAATTAGGTAAATATATTGTTACATATAAGGGTTCAAATTTTATTTATCGAAATCTTTTGGGTAATTAGGAAGGTGTGAAAATAAACTAATTCCAGTTTAAAAGTAGAATTTAATATACCAACTATTTAAAATAAACTATTTTAAACACTAAATATATATTAGAATTAATAACTAGATTGTTATAATGGTTCTTTCCTTAAATTCATTATAGTTATAATAATAGGCTCAATGGTAAATAATATATTTACACTAGAATCATTAATTGTATATTAATAAATATAAGTAACGTTATAATAGATTATTATGGGATAATATTATTAGTATTTATAGAAATGAAATCTATATAAATATATATATAATTTAAAACAAGAAAAAAGACAAAAATAATTAAATTACTACTTGAATATTAATAACAATAATTGTAATAAGGCTCGAAATAAAGATCATATTAATAGCCAATAACATGAATAGTACTAAGAATAAAGATAATAGAAGGGAACAAATTATATTAATTCAATATATTATTAGGAAGCTAAGATCCATGGATGAGTATATAAATAATGATTAAAAGCTAACAATAAAATAAAAATTATAAGAACCCAAGAGGGACAAAGGACCAACCACAGAATCTACCCCGAGGACTTATAAATGAGGGATAGAGGAGGCTAGGAAGACAGGGCTGGGACCCAGCAACTGCTAATCTTCCAGCCATCATCCCTATTAAGGTTCCTCGGCCTTTTCTCAATCTCCAGGGCCTCTCTGAATTTTCGATGGTGAAACTGCGCAACTTTAGCAATCACTTGAGCCTCTTCAATACAGACATGATGCCTAGTCTTTTCGGCATGTTCAACCAAAGCTGAGGACTTGGCCCTCCCATGCCTTAAGTCAGTCGAATGCTCGCTGATCCTTTGCTTGGTAGAGCGACCCATCTCACCAATATATGGTGTCCCACAGGAACAAGGAATGACATAGACGCCCTTCATGTCTTTAGGGTTGATAGGATCTTTTACCAACCTGAGGGAGCCACAGATAGTATTGAGAGGCCTAAAAGTTGCGGGCACATCGTACCTCCTCAGAATCCTCGCAATTCTATCAGTGGTCCCTTGGATGTAAGGAAGGTTAACCCCCATGACACGATCTTTAGGATCTCTTTGGACAGAAGGCTCCTTCTTGGCCTTGAGGAAGGCTTTTTGACCCAGGTTTCTACTATAACCTTTCTTCACAAAGACATCTAGGAGATGAGCCTTCTCCGATTCCAAGCTCCCTTCATCAGAAATTCTAACAGCACGGGTGGCAAGAGTGCTTAGAACCCCTAACTTCCGAGCGGGGAAATGATGGGAAGAAGCATGCAAGTACTGCTCAGTATGCGTCTTCTTTCAAAACACCTGATGAGAAAAGGAACCGTCCACCTTCTTAGAGATGAGAAAATCCAGGAACGGAAGACAACCATTTTCTTCTTTTTCCATCGTGAATTTAATGGCGGCGGACTGGTTATTGAGATGACTGAAGAAACACTCCAGCTCATCAGGACCATGAGACCAGAAAACACCAGTGTCATCAACGAATCTTTTCCAAAGCTTCGGTAAGAGACGAGAGGAGGCCAAGGCCTTAGACTCAAAATCCTCCATAAAGAGATTAGCGATGACAGGGGACAAGGGGGAACCCATGGGAACTCCACAAGTCTACTCATAGAATTCTCCCTCGAAGCTGAAAAAGGTGGAGGTAAGGCAAAGCTCAACCAACTTAGCCGTATCAGGGTCGGTGAGCTTATTAATCACCTTCATGGCCTCATTGATGGGAATACAAGTGTAAAGAGAGACCACGTCGAATCTTACCAGAATGTCCTCGGGCTCAAGCTTAATTCTCTTAAGATCATCAATAAAGGAGGTCAAGTCTTTGACAAAGGACTCAGTATGACCAACCAAGGGCTTCAACTTTATAGCGAGGAACTTGGCCAGGAGGTAAGTCGGACCACCTATGGTGTTGACAATGGGTCTCAGGGGGACCCCTTCCTTATGGACCTTCGGAAGGCCATAAATCCTAGGAGTGATAGGGTTTCCCTCAATAAGCTTTTGGGATAGAGGATTAGTGGAATTGCACGACTTGATCGCAAGAGCGATCGCTCTGGAAACCTTTTTAAGTGGATTTTTCAGAAGCTTCTTATAAGCTGGAGCGTTTCTTCAGTCATCTCAATAACACGTCCACCGCCATTAAATTCACGATGGAAAAAGAAGACAATGGTTGTCTTCCATTCCTAGATGTTCTCATCTCTAAGAAGGTGGATGGTTCCTTTTCTCATCAGGTGTTTCGAAAGAAGACGCATACTGAGCAGTACTTGCATGCTTCTTCCCATCATTTCCCCGCTCAGAAGTTAGGGGTTCGAAGCACTCTTGCCACCCGTGCTGTTAGAATTTCTGATGAAGGGAGCTTGGAATCGAAGAAGGCTCATCTCCTAGATGTCTTTGTGAAGAATGATTACAGTAGAAACCTGGGTCAAAAAGCCTTTCTCAAGGCCAAGAAGGAGCCTTCTGTCCAAAGAGATCCTAAAGATCATGTCATGGGGGTTAACCTTCCTTACATCCAAGGGACCACTGATAGGATTGCGAGGATTCTGAGGAGGTACGATGTGCCTGCAACTTTTAGGCCTCTCAATACTATCTGTGGCTCCCTCAGGTCGGTAAAAGATCCTATCGACCCTAAAGACATGAAGGGCGTCTATGTCATTCCTTGTTCCTGTGGGACACCATATATTGGTGAGACGGGTCGCTCTATCAAGCAAAGGATCAACGAGCATTCGGCTGACTTAAGCATGGGAGGGCCAAGTCCTTAGCCTTAGCTGAACATGCCGAAAAGACTAGGCATGATGTCTGTATTGAAGAGGCTCAAGTGATTGCTAAAGTTACGCAGTTTCACCATCGCAAATTTAGAGAGGCCCTAGAGATTGAGAAAAGGCCGAGGAATCTTAATAGGGATGATGGCTGGAAGATTAGCAGTTGTTGGGTCCCAGGCCTGTCTTCCTAGCCTCCTCTATCCCTCATTTATAAGGCCTCGGCGTACATTCTGTGGTTGGTCCTTTGTCCCTCTTGGGTTCTAATAATTTTTATTTTATTGTTAGCTTTTAATCATTATTTATATACTCATCTGTGGATCTTAGCTTCCTAATAATATATTGAATTAATATAATTTGTTCCCTTCTATTATCTTTATTCTTAGTACTATTCGTCTTATTGGCTATTAATATGATCTTTATTTTGAGCCTTATTACAATTATTGTTATTAATATTCAAGTAGTAATTTAATTATTTTTGTCTTATTTCTTGTTTTCAATTATATATATTTTTATATAGATTTTATTTCTATAAATATTATACTAATAACATTATCCTATAATAGACTATTATAACGTTATATATAATTATTAATATACAATTAATGATTCTAGTCTAAATATATTAATTTATTTGAATTCATACTATTGAGCCTATTATTTTAACGATAATATATTAAAGGAAAGAGATTATTTACCAACCATTATAACAATCTAGTTATTATTTCTAATATATATTTAGTGTTTAAAATAGTTTATTTTAAATAGTTGGTATATTAAATTCTACTTTTAAACTGGAATTAGTTTATTTTTACACCTTCCTAATTACCTAAAAAATTTCGATAAATAAAATTTGAACCCTTATATGTAACAATATATTTACCTAATTATGGGGGTAGTTTAAATGATTATAATTGGAACAAGAATATAAAAAAATTAAGTATTGAATAAATATAGATTATTTAGTAAATATACATTATTAAATAATATTATTTACCTAATTATGGGGTATTTTAAAATTATAATTGGAACAAGAATATAAAAAATTAAGTAGTGAATAAATATAGATTATTTAGTAAATATACATTATTAAATAAATTATTAAATTATATTTGTATAGATTATATAAATGAATTAAAATATTCATTAAATAAATATATAGATGAACTAATAGTACTATTTTTTTCGAGATTGGTTCGTTATATGTATTTAGATATACATTTATTATTAAACTATTATACTTAGTTAAGTAAACTAATGAATTTCTAGCTAGTAAGAGTACTTTGAGTACCTAATTTAGCGTGTTTCTAGGAATAATAATAATTAGGAATATAGCAAGGGTATTGTTTATTTGACTAGGGTCATTAGGTCATATTTAGCTGTTATCAATCTAGCCGTTGGTATCTCTGCCAAGACTATTTAACAAGCTAAGCTGGATCGGTTCTTCAACTTGTCTTGACGATGAACGACACTGGTTGGTTCGAAACGCGTCGACAAATTATTATTTATGTGATTTCGCCGAAAATTCTCTAAACAGAGATTATTGATCTCATCAAGTATTTCCAACCTCAAACCATTCACGTATCTTGTTGTCTTCTGTGGAGTATCCTCAGTGTATCTAGCCCTCAAGTTCACGCGATAGAAATCTTCCATGTATTCCTTTACAGTCATACCTTTCTATCTTAAATTTTGTACCCATCGATAAAGCTCAACTTGAAAATATTTAGGCAGGAATTTTCCTTTCATCTTTGCTACCATCCTTGGCCACTTCCTTATCGGTAGCTTATTCATTCTCCTTCTGTCTCCCTAGACATTATCCCACCATAAAGCGGCGTGTCCCTTCAATTTGGTTTCAATGAATCTGACCCCTTTATCTTCACTGATCTCTTCATTCTCAAAATACTTATCCAACTCACTTATCCAGTCCAGCAGAACATCTGCGGACAGATTGCCATCATAGTTAGGAATTTCTGATTTGGGCTTGCTGCTGGCGAGTAGCACTGACCTCAACAATTTTACCTCTTGGGTCTCTTCCTCTGATTCCTCTGCAGTAACTACTGCTTCCTCCCTGCTATCATCCCCAAGTTCCGGGACTCTTCTCCTTCTTGCCTCCACTGCCTCTAGGTGAGTAGTAAGGGCCCTTAATTCTTCCCTTAAGCTCTCATCTGCTGCTCTGAGCACACCATCCTCATCTTTGAACTTCCATATCCTGATTCCTTCAACCTCTTGCTCTGATACCACTTGATGGGGCCAGCCCACGTAACACACCTCCAACGAATATCGATGCGGGAGTAAAGCAGCAGTTAATAATGTACAATAGATTTTTTTATGCAACTTAATTCACCAGCAATTGAATTTAATGATAGGGAGTTTGATTGGTACGTTTGCCTCCAGTTGTTTGACAACTATCCCTCCTTGGGATTTTCGAGCCTGCCTTGGTATGGGTGTTTTGAACCCGCACCCAAGTCATTCATTTGTTCATTCTCCCGGTTCTGTGAGATATGCACTCTCAGCGGTTTCTAGTGGTTTTGATATGGATTTCTGTGACTACGTCCTTCTGGTTCAGGGTTTCGATCTGAAAGTCTCTCCTCTTCATTCGGCAATGGCGGTGTCAACTTGGTAGGTTCAATTCTTGTCCGGTCCGTGCTAAGTTTTGACCGTTCGTTATGTGTTTGTTGCTTGCTTTTGCGTCTTTGCATTCCTTTTCCTCTGTATAAGGTTTTTATGCCTATATCTTCCACAGTCGTTGTGGTCGTTTGCTGGTTGGAGCTGCTTCAGGTGACAAACCTTTGTTTTTGAGTCGACCTTCGACGAATCTGGCAGACTACGGTGTCAAACTTCTTCGGTTTCTCTGTCACTCACAGGGTAAGTTGTCTGGTTCCATGTTATCAATATCTACTCCTTTTCCCTCAGTCAACTAATGTTTCGGCTCCTTGTGAGCACGGTGACCTGGTGGAATTGTTATGGTTGCAGGTTGCCTTCGTCAGGGAAAGAACTGAAACTTGTTTTCTTTGCTATATTGCAAGTCCTCATTTCTTTTTACTGTCGGTTGCTAATACCGTTTGTTAATTGGTTACACTTGTAGGTATGGCTGCTCGAGGGTTTCGGCACCTGGCAATTTGGTTGCTCCGGCTAGACACGGGTAGTGTCATTCTCTGTTCTTTGGTTTCTTTTGTTTGGCCTTAGGCTGCGGTTGTTAGAGTTTGTATAATTATGATTTGCTAGGTCATTGTCCGTGCACAGTTTCATTGTAGGTTTACACTGGGCTTCTTCTTTGTCTGGTTACTGTAATGGATCGAGGGTTCTAAACTCATACTGTGTTTAGTTCCTGCTTTGTCATAAGCATGGACGATATAATTGTGGAAGGGGTCCTTTTTCTTTTGTTTCGAACAGGATATATATATGTGTGTAAATGAACGAAAATTCTATTTTCTTGTCTATATTAATTTAAAGGTGGAACTGTGAATGGTTGTTCATTTGCATGCCTGGAAATTTTTAGAATTTTGTTGCTTGTTTGGGCTCGCTAATTCTGTCTCCTTGACATTCAATTATATATGTGGTCTCAAGGACTGTATGATTAGTTCCCACCGCTCGTTCCTTGGATTTGTTTGCAACCTATGTGCTTACATTCAATTTCTAAATTCGTTATGACTACAGTCGTGTCATAAGCCTATAAGAATATTACCAACAATCTGTATTGTTCATAAAACGAATGTAATTTCATACAAATAATATAGACAGCCTTTGGGACGTTGGAGAGGAAATGTGCACAGAAATTACAGTCCTTTATTTCTCATTTCTCTAACAATCGAACCCCACACTGTGTTATGTTCCTCTTTTAAAACAACTGTTAGAAAACTGTTAGGTTTTCCAACCACTGTTGGTTATGTCCGATTAGTTACGTCAATTTTGTTACAGAACTTTTCATTGCCGTTCAGCATTATTACAAAGGTGAAATTAGATGTTTAAAAAATTGATCCTAATTAATTGTAATTCCTACTGTTCCTAATTACTGCCTATTTATTTAACTTAAACAACTTAATCAAATAAAATTAAAAGAAACAAACACATTATCCATTCAGCGAATTTACTACTCTGTCCCCTTCGGAGAGCAAACAACCTTGCTTTAATCTCGTCTTGTCAGCTAGATGCTCCTGCATCACTAATCAACAATTTGGTTATGCGCAAACTTCTGCACGAGGATAGTGAAACATTTAAAATAATTATTTGGAAGCATGAGATGAGCGTTCATCTTATTGTGCTAAGGAACAACAAGATCTGATCCAAGATAAAGAAGAGCTAAACTGGCATTTGCACTAGATGTTGCAAAGGAAACATCGTAAGGCATAATGTGTAGAAGAATAACAAAATCAACATGTAAATGGACGTTGTTGAAAGCAAACATATGTATCATAACTTCAAACTGCATGAAATGATATCTTTATGAGTATTGAGAGGAAAAAATGTGAAACAAAAATGGTTCTCCATCTTTATTCAATATATATTTATGTAGTGTAATGAAGTATGTGGCATCATGAACCCACAAATAACATAATAAGTGCTACCAAAGAACACCTTACGTAAATCTAATGGGATTATGATCACATTCTACTTCGTCTTCGAAAGGAATTGAGATGGAAAATTTGACCATGGAAAAGGCACAACAGCAAGTGCTACCAACAGGGCATGCACAACAATCATCACACTTTGCTGGAGGTGTGACTGGAGAGGGAGGGGAAGGACCAGGGTTTGGAGGATTAGACCTATTCTTAATCGGATATGATCGCTGCATTGCAATTCCACATTTTCCAAATTAACTATCAATGTTTCTTTGCAACCTGATGTACCCCAGTAGTCCACATCAGCTAACCCATAACCCACCAGCGTCACACCATGATCCAAACTAGTTCCACAATTGCAAGTAAATACACCCACCTTGTCACCCCAAAAAAACCAACAAAACCATTGATCAATTAACTTTCAACGCATGCATGTGCAAAAATATGTATTGGAATACCATGTAGATAAAATCTATGTTGGAAATAATGCTGAGAGAGGGGGTGAATTAGTATTACCTGATCAATCCTTTAATTTTTCAATCCCAGAACATATACGCTACTTCAGTTAGATGAACCCGCGTATATACGCAACTACAGATAAGGAAACCCGCATACACTATGCAGATTTATAATTTACTTTATTCTATAGATGTTGATCATTAAGTTATGCACCAGAATCATATAAACAGTTGCCAGGAACAATAAAACAGATCAAAAGACAACCACACATAAGAACACAAGATATAAGGTGGAAACCCAATGTGGATGAAAACCACCTAATGCAATTCATCTCTATCTTCTTTTAATTAGAAACTTCTTTTTACAATGATTCTGTACTGGTGTAGTCCTTTAGCAGTACGCAGGCTACTACCTGCAGAGAGCTACAACCCTCTGTCATTTTCCAGCTTCTCTTGGAAGGGAGATACAACCCCCTTAGTTCTTGTACTAGTTGAGATACTAGTTCGCAGGGTGCTACCTGCAGAAGGCTACAACCTTCTCTTTCTTCTAGGGACCACGTTTCATAAATTTTCAGACTGAATCCACAAATAACATCAATCAAACATCAATAATTTCTGCATCAACCAATCACCATTTCACCATTCAAGACTGAATCAAAACAAATACTTCTCTGTCAACTGTACCCAGATCACAGTAACTGTAATCACACCTCAAATTCTAAACCCAGATCACTGCAATAATCAAGAGAAGCAGCTAGAACATAAGTTATGAGATGTACGCTACTTCAATATTCAGAAACTTGTGTGTATACCCTTTTGTATTAAGATCAACCTGCGTATACACACTTCATCCTTCCAGAAAATGCGTGGATACGCACCTGTACTGAGATCAACCTGCGTATACGCACTTTCGCCTTATAGAACTTGTGTGTATACGCACCTGTGCTTCACTGAACCTACGTACAGATCTATAAAGGTAATTTACCCCTTCAAATGTTCATATATTAGTTTACCGAGATTATCAGATTTATAGATCAAGAAAGTGCCACATAGAACAGATCAAAATCATACAAAGATACTATCATTCAAGCCTTAATATTTTGACCCATCAAAAGAACTTATCCTTCCCCTTGCGCTCAGGTTGCTTCTTCCTTCAGGTCTAGATCTGCACCATAACCCAATCATTGTATTCTAGATCTAGCACTTTTTCAGATATTCAATAATTCAGATGATCCCTTGCCAAATGATCTCCTTCCTCTTTTATAGTCTTAGGCCTTTCACAATATCATGGTCCAAAACCATAACAATTCAATACCATGGACCCAATACTTGGGATCAACACTTATGACGAGATACCATGGCCCAAAACCATAGGTTCAAATACCAAGGACTAAATACCATGGATTAGAAACAAGTTTTCCCACATGTACGCGCTTTTCCTTGCATGAACGTGCATGTATACGCATACGCGCCTTGGGAACGTCGAACCTGTGTATATACGCGGCTTCATAAAAGTGAACCTGCGTATATGTCTTTTTCTTCTTTCTGAGTGTCTGAACTATGATCTATCACCAGAGTGAGTTGCCATCAAGGACAACACTTATGCCATAGTACCAAAACTGCCAAACATGTGCCAGAATGCCAACAATCTCCCCCTTTGGACTTGATGGCAACCCCAAGATCATCAAGATCATTCTCCCCCTTTGTCATCAAGGGCAAAGAGTTGTGCTCCCCCTGAGTACATGCTGAAATCTCTGTTTTGTTGTGCTAAACATGCGCCCCCTGGCTGTAGGCAAGATCTGCAAAAAGACGTTCTTTAAAAAGAACCATGACTTATACATCATAACTAACCTTTAAAAGACTCTATACATACATCCATCACCCAACCAAGTGGGGATCATCCATCCAAACTAGTGGGGATACATCAGAAATTTACATATGACAACCAATTACATTACATCATTCATCTTAGGCATAGTGGGGAAACCAAAATAGGTCGGTACATGATCTTGATGAAAAGAAGATATATCTTGATGAAAAGAAGATATACATGACATAGAGACGAAATATCTTGAGCAAGACAATGAAAGTCATCAATAAATACTATCAGTAGCATCCGTCAATCATTATTCAGATTAGCAACCATGTTCTCTTTCTGTTCTTCCTCTGCAAGAGTTCCACCTGAAACCAACAATATTTGTGATCTTGAACCAAAAGCTTCTAAGGTAATGCCAACAATGCATCATTAGAAGATTATCTGCTCCCCCTGAACCTGTGCTAGATGGTCTCTGACAGATCCCCATCAGACTATTAGAGTCTGTCTCTATTGATATCCTTCAAACCTCATATACACCACTGTATCTGCACAAACCAGCGTATGTACCCGGATCCTCCTCATCCAACTCGCGTGCACCAACTTTTCTCTTAAACAGACAAGTTTCGATAGTAGGTTGAAGCATCAACTACTCCCAGCTTCTGTCAGAGGTATTCAAATGTTTCCCTAGGCAGTGGTTTGGTGAGTATATCAGCAACTTGTTCCTTAGAGGGAACATACTCCAACTTGACTTTTTGTTCTAGCACTTGTTCCCAAAGAAAATGATATTTGATAGGGATGTGCTTAGTCTTTGAATGCAAGACTGGATTCTTTGAAATGTTGATTGCACTCGTGTTATCACATAAGATGGAGATAGGTGGAGTACAAGTGATTTGATAATCCTGCAAGGTTTGCATCACCCAAAGGAGTTGGGTGCAACAAGATGCAGCAGCCACATATTCTGCTTCAGCTGTAGATAAGGCAATAGAACTCTGTTTCTTGCTGAACTACGATACTAATCTAGAACCCATAAAGAATGCACCACCACTAGTGCTTTTTCTATCATCCACGCTTCCAGCCCAATCTGCATCTGTATAAGCATGAAGAGTGAGATCTGCATCTCTAGGATACCATAGGCCATAGTTTTGAGTTCCTTGAAGATACTTGAAAATTCTCTTTACTGCCTGAAGATGAGTTTCCTTAGGATTTGCTTGAAATCTTCCAACCATTCCTACTGCATCCATGATGTCTGGTCGGGTACCTGTTAAATAGAGCAGACTTCGAATCATGGATCTATAGGTTGGTTAATGCACTGCTGCTGATTCATCATTTGCACTGAGACTGCATCTTGTGACCATATGAGTACATACTAGTTTCGAATCTTCCATGCCATACTTCTTCAAGATCTGCTTGAGGTACTTGGTTTGAGATAAAAAGGTACTGCCTTTATTTTGTTGGATTTGTAAACTAAGAAAATATGTCAGTTCTCCAAGAAAGGACATTTCGAATTCCTTCTGCATCACCAAGGCAAAGTTTTGACTCATAGCTTATTCATTGCTACCAAAGATGATATCATCTACATACACAACAAGTATTAGTAATTTGTTATTTTCAATTTTTATATAAAGATTGCTAACTGCTGATCCTTTTGAAAAACCTTGTTGATGAAGGTATTTGTCCAGACGATAGTACCAAGCCCTTGGAGCTTGTTTGAGACCATAGAGAGCCTTCTTTAGTTTGCATACAAGATTTGGATCATTACCAAGGATGAATCCATCTGGCTGCTCAATATACACCTCTTCTTCTAAATCACCATTCAGAAAGGTTGATTTCACGTCCATTTGAAATACTTTGAACTTCTGAAAGCTAGAGAGAGTAAGGAACATTCTGATGGCCTCAAGTCTAGCAATGGGAGAAAAAGTTTCTTCAAAGTCTATTCCTTCTTGTTGTCCATATCCTTTACAAACTAGTCTGGCCTTGTTTCTAATCACTTCCCCATTTTCATTCAACTTGTTTTTGAAGATCCATTTTGTTCCTATGACATTCTTATCTTTTGGTCTAGGAACCAATTCCCAAGTGTTATTCTTTTCGATCTACTCAAGTTCTTCATCCATTGCCTTGAACCAACATTCATATTTGCATGCCTCTCTTACATTTTGTGGTTCAGTGGAGGAAAGTAATGCCAAATAGTTTGAAGCTTCTGCAATTGTTCTTCTTGTTTGTATTCCTGGCTCTTTTTGCCCCAAAATTTGAGATTCTGGATGATTCTTTTGAACATACCTGGATGGATTCTTTTCTTCTATCCTTATTTATTTTTCAGGCTCCTCATGGGTTTCTTCTTCATCATGAATCTGATTTGATGTTGATGGATAGTCCTCATCATCTTCGAAATATTTAGACCTTACCTTCCTAGGAGTGTTTTCTTCTTCATCAACCACTACATCAATACTTTCAACAATTTTTCCAAGCCTTTTATTATAACACTTGTAAGCTTTGCTGTGGGGAGAGTAACCAAAGGGAATTCCTTCATCTGCTCTAGGTTCAAACTTGCCAAGATGTTCATCAGTATTTTTGATATAGCATTTTCTTCCAAAAATTTTGAAATATTTTACCGAAGGAGTCTCACCATACCAGAGCTCACAAGGGGTTTGAGTGTTGTTCACCCGGACGTCATTTTTGTTGAGAATAACAACC